>PVKS010000808.1:0-168799 GCA_004027875.1 Aplodontia rufa | reverse complement strand
TAGATCCAAGTTGTGGGGCATGTGTCTCTGCAGAATCAATTCTGTTTTACAGGAACAAAAGCAAACTGCAATCCTGAGTGTTCCCCAAGTATTGGAATACCTGCTGGTTAGACTTTTGATGCTGTAGACTGACCTTGACTCTCAGGAGGCTGACATCTCCCTGGATGGGGATGCTGTTTTCATGCTGATAGTCACAGAGGAGTTTGCTGGTGAAATGAGGTGACTAGGGCAGAGAAAAAGCATGGCAGGTGAGAGAGAACATGTCACCTTGTAAGATCTGAAAGAGGCAAAGAAAGAGATGGGGACAAGTAGCATGTGATGAACTGGGAAGGAGTAAAAAAGAACTCTTAGGCCAAAGAAATGAGTGTAGATTATCCTGAGGAGTTACAGGCTTCGTAAGGGTTAAAGAGGGAAGTGACTTTCTTGGGTGGGACTAGATGCAGAACTCCCATAGGTGACAACACAGGAACAGCAGCTCCTTAACGGTAGCAGCATTTTCGAGGGCAGGGGCCCTTTTCTTCAACTAGGGATTCAAACTGCCTAGTTCTGTCTTGCTCATACCATCCCTGTCCAACTGCCTTATTCCACCCCTGTCCTTTTAAATCCCATTGGCTCTTGCCTAGGGCCAATGCTAGGTGGACTGTACTACCGCTCCACCACCCTGATTTTGACCATTCCTTTGCTCATTGACTCAATAAATGTTTATTGAATAGTTGCTTAGGTTCCAGGTGTTGTGCTAGTCATTGGAGGAAACAAAAGGGAAGATTCATGTGTTTCCTGATTCCAAAAAGCTCAGAATTTGTCCAGTGCTTCCCAAAACTTCCATGCAACAAAATCCCAAGCTGATTCAATCAGAATGTTTGAGGGTAATTTCCAGGAAGCCATATTATTATTTTTTTAAATTTTTTTCATTAAGAAGTTGAGTTATTATACAATCATAAATACATATAAAATACCAATATGATATGGATTTGTTCTTAAATCACAATTACCCCCACTTTGCCCACACCCTGGTCTCTTGATTCTTCTAGGAAGCCATATTATTAAAACTCTCCTCCAGGTAATTTTGATGAGCGGTCAGAACCACTGATCCTTAGAGGAATGCTGAACTGGAATTTCTCTGGAAACTTTTCCTCTGCAAAGTTGATGGGAAGAACAAACCCAGAGTCTGGCTCCTGGCCATGAGACAGTCAGACAAATCACCAGGGGGAAAGACAGGGATAAGTTCAGTCCAGCTGAGCTGTGAGTCTGGGACCTGCTTACTTGCCTTCAACAAAGCAGGATGCACAGCTGGCATGGGCCAATGGCAGAGTAGAGGAGGGTGCATTGGGATGGTGAGGTCAGGAGCTGTACCTGTCTAGGGTAGAAAGTGTCTCTCTACCTAAGCTATATAAATTGTCCAGTTAGAAAGCAGCAGACCAGCTCTCTGACAGTTCATCTTTGTTTCAGGAACACCTTGATTACTCTGGTCAAATTGGGATGGGGGCTAAGATGGATAAAAAAAATCATCAAGCACTTTATGCACAACCCCATGTATCTATACCAATTTAGTCTGAGTACTGGGACAAACAAAAGCAAAAAATGGGGGGGGATTCTGGCTTACTATCTCCAGAAACATCCCTCATAAGTCTATGGCTGCCCCCATCTGAGAGACTTCAGGAAGTCCTGTGGGATCATGCCTGCCATCTCATTCTCCTGCCATTCTGCACACTGGGGGACAGGTCTTTATGGAATGTGAGAGGATGAAGTTTCTGTTCCGAGCTTTCTGTCTCTTGGTAAAGATGGTTCCCAGAAATCTAATTGTTAAGTATTTATTTGTTGAGATGTACCTGTGGGCCAGGTACAGAGAAGCCTCACACATGAATATATTTACTACTTAGTTGAGAAAATGCAGTTGTGTATAAAAGTAAATATAAGACTATTCAGACAACAAGAGATGGTTTTTGTGGTTATCCAAGACACTGTGTCCTGAACACTTATCTGGACAACAGGAATTAGGGAGCAAAGTCGTCTGGGTAAGAGTAGACATGTAAGATGGTTTGTGTCTTCAAGAAGCCTATAATCCTACAGGAAAGATAGCACACAGATGTGTAAAATACAACGAAAATGGTAAAGGCCAGAACAAGTGAATGTCAGGTTTAGCATTAGAAGGATTATTTCATACGGACCTGGACACCTTTCAGGAAGACAGCTCTGGGCTACAGCCATTAATATAGCATCATCCTCAGAAAAGGGGTAGAGAAAATGCCACTTAACTCAGAACTGAGACAGTCTTATGTGCCAATAATATAAGACCTGGATAGGAATTTGTGCTTAGTCCTTTCAATTATTTAAGCCATGGCTTAAAACAGCAGGAACCAAGGGAGTCACAAGTCCAGACATGTGGGTGAAAAGCATTTTCCACCTGGAGACAGTTGCTGCTCCTCTACAGAGGCAGGTACCCTGATGCCTGCCTGAAAGCTGGAGGAGGAGGCTCAGAAGAGGCAGGTGGAGAAAGAGGACCCAGTCGCCCTGCGGGAGGCGAGGAGGCCAGTTGCGGGTTTCAAACCTGTGTGTGATTTTTTGGGCCTGACCACAGACAATTACAAAGGCTTTACCTGGCCTGTGTCAGGAGAAAGCCGCTTTCCTCACACCAAGTGAGGGACACAGGCACAGCATGACACTCTCTGGAGGGAGCTGCTGTCAGTCAACGTCTCAGGCCCCTTTGCCCCACCACGCCACATTCACATATTTACGTTCCTGAGTCTGAGGCCCCCACAGAGCTCTTCCTCACTCCTCCTCAGGCTCCTCTGCCCAGGCTTCCTGGGGTGGGGCAGCTGAGGAAAACAGATCCTGGAGGACACTTTCCCCCACTCAGTTCCCTCAACACCAGTGTCCAGTGAAATGCCCTGTGTCTTCATCCATTCACCTGCCCCAGACTCCTGTGTTGTTCCACTGGGAAAAGTGGGTGTCTTCGCTGGTTTAAGACTCTTGCTATACCATGGCAGTAAGTGATTAAAGGTTAACTCTTTCATATTTGGCTTGTTGCTTTAAAAGACTACTCCTGATGCCTGGAAGCTCAGCTCTCTCTCTCTCCTGACTCAGCTGAGCTCCTGAGCGGAAGGACACTGCTTTCAACCTGCTGGGGGCAAGCACTCAAAGGACAGTCTCATTTCTGTTGGAGATGATGGCTCTTGTGCCCATGGTCCTATTTTATTTGTAGATTCTGAGTTTTCTCTGTGTGTAACATACACTGACTGAAGACTAGGAGGATCTCAGGGTTACCCTTGGGGGTGGGCGGAGAGTCAGTGAGAAGGAGAGGAAGAACGACACAGATGGTGGTCACGGTCAGACTTAAAGTCAGCCCAAACCTCAGAGACCTGGTTCTTCCTGCTTTCTTTATAGTGGAAAAGCCCAAGTCTGAGAGCTAAGTGACTTGGCCAAGATCACCCAACTAGAACCAGGTCCTGACTCTTGGGCCCAACCTTTG
This sequence comes from Aplodontia rufa, assembly GCA_004027875.1. Classification (NCBI taxonomy): domain Eukaryota; kingdom Metazoa; phylum Chordata; class Mammalia; order Rodentia; family Aplodontiidae; genus Aplodontia; species Aplodontia rufa. The sequence goes on along the minus strand of PVKS010000808.1, from coordinate 165,330 downwards.
ATCATTACCAGGAGGCTTCCTTGACTCTTCTCTCTCCTTTCTTGGTATAGCTCCTGTGCAGGCTTCGCCCCAGATGCCTGAGACTGCACTGAGCCCTCACCAAGTCAGTACACTCAGGACCCTGCCTACTGACTGTGGAAGAAAGACAGCAGGGACCTTCAGAGTTGAGCTCCCATCAGAATCACTGGGAGCCAGTTTAAACAGGCTTTCTAGTTCCACTGGGGAGTTTCTGATTCCTTCAGTAGGCCTGAGTTGGGGTCTGCCAATTTGCATTTCTAACAACTTTCCAGGTGTGGCTGATGAAAACCCCTGGACTAGACTATAAATAATCAGAAAATGGCAGAGAGGAAGAATGAAATCTGGGTGTAGGCAGGTAGGAGAAGGATTGGATTAGGGATGACATTATTTATTAGGGCAGAAAATGAACTCCAGGGGCTGGTGCATAGGGAGGTTCTCCCCTTTCCCTCACCTTCATCCACCCTGACCTTTGGCTGATATAGAAGTTTCCCAGGAGCATTTCAGTTCTCCGCTTTGTTGGGGGCAGATGCTCTGACCCAGAGGTGAGGCCCAAACTGTCACTTGCAACAGGGCTGCCTTAGAGCTGGCCCCGGAAGGACCCAGAGTTGTCTCCCCTCTCAACATTTCACTCTCCATTTACACTCTCCATTTCTACTTCCCTGCTCAGATAGCTGGGGGACATACAGCTGCCTGTCCACTCCTGCTCCTATGGGGCAGGAGACTCCTTTCCTGAAGACCTTGAGGATAAAGAGTCTTAGAGGATAGTTGTGGAGATCTCACACAGGGCTAGGAAGGCCAAGGACACTGACACCCAGAGAAAGGCAAGGGAGTGGGCGCAGAACAATAGAATCGAGGGTGGATCACAAACCCCATAGCTCACATTCATTGACTCAGCTCGTCTTTCAAGGCCCTGGTTCTCCTGAATCATCAGTAAACATGTTCACCATCATAAGCGCTGAATGTGGTCTAAACTGGTGTTTAAGATCAACAGCGTAGAGTTGAGCCAGACAGAGGAGATGGAAAGAAAACAAAAAAAAGAAATATAACTTGTTCTTTCACTTGAAGGTGGAGACGCAGGAGCAGTTCTACACCCTTCTGAATTTGTCCACTGTTTTGTCAGCTGCATTTGGCTGTGGGAAAATTGAGACATAGATGCTATGTCCAGTAGCCCAGCACTGTTCCAGGGGCAGCATCAACCTCAGAAGAAGCCAAGTGTGGCCAACGAAAAGGCAGACAGTAGGTAAGTTACACCAAGAGTGGAGGCACCAGAGTCCCCCAGATAGTTGGAGCTTTGGCTCCCCTGCCTTTTCCTCAAGATTGTTCCAACTCCCTAGCAACCCGCTGAGGCATCCCCTTGATCTCAGTATAGGCAGCCCTCATGCCCAAACAGCCACCTGGCCACTGCCAACCTTCTGTGAGCTTCTCAGGCCCTGCTGGCTCTGCAGGTAAGAGACTGGCATCATGTTGAGGCAAATGCAAGCCGTGCCATCCAGTGTGTATCTTTGCCTAGTTTAAACTGTGCACGATCATCTCTCTGTGTTGAAAGCATAAAAATATCTCCAAGATACCCAGCGGCCTTGAGGCCTCTCATCTCATCCCTTTTCCTTTACCCCTGGGAGTGGGTAGAGAATCCGCATGGAGCCCCCTTCTCAGTCCCTTCCAGCAAGGCTTGTACGTGGCTGGTGGGGATTGCTCTGCCTGGATGGGTGAGGCCCTGGAAGGGCTTCCAGAAGCCACAAGGAAGACGAAGCTCTGACTCACCACCAGCTGCTTCCTGGAATTACAGTGCCAGGCTGGCAATGAACGGTATTTTTCCAAGGTGATCCATAGCTGTTACAACATTCCTGCTTTACCCCCATCAGTCCTTCCTGTAAGTCAAACCAGAAAGTTACCCAAGATTCCAGATTCCAGATTACAGCTATGAGATTCCAGATACAGCGTTTCCAGCATGCCTCAGTATCCCTCTCAAGACCTGGGATGCAGTCACTCCCACAATCTCTACACATCCTTAGCAGGCCATGGAGTCATGTGGAAGCCAGTGTGTGGCCTTAAGGCAGCCAGGAAGGGTAGGTCTGGGCAGTTTGCCCTAACAGGATGGTCAGCTGAGGAAGAAGCAGAGCCTTGAGCTTATTGTGACCCTGCATTTCACAAAGATGCTTTCTCTGGTCCTACACAGCTCTCAAGCTGGCCTGAGACAGAAGGCTACCATGTCCCATATTGAATCAGTCTTGGTTTTTTTCAGAAATAAGGCTCTGGTTTGGAAGTGCACCTGCTTGAAACTGGTATCTGCTTCTTTCCTTGATGTACAGAAAACTCAGTCTCACCTCTACTTTTGAAGTGTAGTGACTTTTATTCAGAGTGGAAATCCCAATGGGTGACAGTGGTCGTGTGCAGAGTGGGGTGAGGAGAAATTCTGGATTTTTAATGTTTTAATTCTGAGATAGATTGTGTTAAGAACCCCTGCATCCCATCCCGCAAATGCTTCATTCTACTTTCCTCATCCCTTCTTGGCAAATATAAAGCTAACGAAGGTGGGGGTGACAGAAATTAAGCAGACAGAGACCGGAAATAGGGTACTGTTCTCAGATGCCTTAACTGAGCTCTCCACTCCTCTAAGATGAACTGGAAAATGACTTCTCCCTCCTTCCTTGACTGATGGCTTACGGCATCTTTAGATGAAAAATGCCAAGCTAAAAGACCTTACTTTTAAAATGAATTCCTCAGTTATGCTAAATATATTATGATTTGTACTGAGGAGAGTTTACAAGTTGTCCTTTTTAACCCACATCACAATTTTATGACATTGGTATTATTATTAATAAAAATCCAAAATTTGAAATTCTCTAAAAACCATAACTGGTTGATGACATGATGCTATAGTAGAAAATCCCACATGTGACAGGTCACCTTCAATATGCAGGCACACAAAAAATAATGTGTGGAATTACCTTCAGCCTACACATGTATGAAACATGTATGAAACATATATGTATTTTATGTTTAGACTTTGGTCCTATTGTCACAGTATCTCTTTATGTATATGCAAGTAATCCAAAATTGGAAAAAATCCCAAACACTTTTGGTCCTAAGTATTTTAGATAAGGAAACAACTCTTACCACCATTTCATGGTTGAAAAGAGCAAGGATTGGGAGAATTTAATGGCTAGTCCAGGGTGAGTGCATGATCAGGTTTCAAATCCAACATTTCCTGACTTCTAAGTCCATATTCTTCAGAGTCTACAGTATATATTTAGCAATTGCTGTTGGCAAGTCCTTGGAATGGAGATTACAGCTCTGAGCCTCAGGAAGAAAGTCCTTAGAATTCCAGTTGGGGACCTAACATTCTGATAAGGTACAGACCCAGTAGAAGTTTGCTGAGCTCGTGACTCTGTCCATGGTTTGTCTACAGTCAGCACATGGTGGTCCTTACAGGGCGTGGCCTAGTGCTAGAACAGGGAGCACAGGAAGAACAGAGCAGTGCTCTTACTCTCAGATCGATGGAAAACCTTTCTTAACTCTCTCCCTCCCATCCTTTATTTTTTCAGAGCTTAATCCAACACTTCACTTCTGTTTTCAAACAGTTGTGTGTCTTGCCTCCAAAGCAACCCTGTTCTTAATGCTGCTGGTTTTCCCTGCTGAGTTCTTTGCCCCGAGACTGTCCAGTAGCTGGGAATGGAGGCTGGAGTCTACACTGCTGGCTACTCAATGAGCAGCTTTCCTCCCTCCACCCCCTGCCACACTCCTCCTCCCTTGACTTTACTCTTCATCCTTGTCTTCCAGGGGAGAATGAACACTTCCCCAGTCTTGGGGGCTAAATCATAATTTTCTTAATACTTAGACAAGAAAGTATTGCTTTCATATTCTGATTGCACACTGGAACCATCCAGGGCACTCCAAAAATCCCACCAATTCCAACAGGGGCTCAATTCCTCAGGAGCTGTCATGTGGCACCTATTTCCTTTATCAAGTTATTGGTGTTAGGTATGAGTATGTGGTTCCAAACTGGCTAGTGAAATATGAGACTGGGAGGCTTGGAAGTTTCTAGGAGGGTTTTCCACATTTAGAGCAAACATTCATGATTCAGAGGCATTCTCTTTTTCTATCTCTAGAAGGTTGCTGCCATGTACTCCAAGGGAAGGGGCTTAGTTTACTAAATGAACTGTGGATGTTATCTCAGTTGATCCTCACACTTTTTTCTGACGTAGTTAATCATTGGATTTTCATTATTATCATTATTTTACAAATAAGGAAACTAAAGTTCATGGATGTTTTGATATCCACCTTCCTCCTCCCCCAACGGCAACAGATGGTAGAGCAGAGCCAGACTAAACCCATTTCTGCCTGGCTCCAAAGACCATGATTTATTACTGTCTCCCTATTCCCAGGGGTGTGCTGGTAAGCTTTCTAAAAGAACAAAAACAACAGTAATAATAATGAAAGTTCTGGGTTTTAGCACTTGCCATCTCCACAGTTTAAATATTTCCACCACAACCAATTCTAAGCTACCATTGTGAGTTTGTTGAATAATAACTTGGGAGGAGATGTGTACTCTCAAGAGCCAATATGAGCCAGCTTCAGTAAACAATTAGAAAACAGGGCAAGTGCTTACAGTCAGCACTGCCCCCCAACCTCCGAGAGCTTTCTCTTAATACGTATTTCCCAGACAGATCTTTACATTGGAATTCTGCATTGGTAGAAAGGGTGCCTAGCTTTTGTTCCTAGAATGCAGAACAAGCATGATAAGGAACAAACCAAAGGGTCAAACTTCAGGGGTTTCCTAACACTGCCAGGATGCTGATTCTGTAAACAGAAGTCCTGAAGGACTTTTTATCATTCTGCATGATGGTGTGCCAAGAGAGCCTTTACCATTTGTTTGATCTCTTTGCCATCTGAGCTGGTGTGCATTTGTATACATTTGCTTGAGCCCCCTGGCAATGACGAGCCCAGATTCATGACTATGTGGTATAGCGAAAGCAGCAGGGGTCTGGGCATGTGGCCAGTGGAAACCTTATGATATGCCAACTCCAGGCCTGCCCCTCCAGGCCAAGGGGAGCAGCGCAATTGTGTTGTGCTTGCTGAGCCCATTCCAGATTGCGGCATGCCAGCTTCTCTCCGAGGAGGCCTCTTGTCCATCATTCCCACCCAGGGTTGCAGACTCAAATTGTCCAGTGATGGTAGCCTTCTTTCCTCTTTAGGAAGTCCAATACACATTTGGATTCCTCTTTGAAAAAGCTCAGTTTTATGCTATAATAAATTTTATAACCCTTGTTACAGCCTGAGCCCCAGGTCTAATCCTGGGGGTCATATATTACTAGATCAGTCCCTCTTCACATAGCAGTCAGCATAGACCAGTGTGTTGGTCAGCTTTCCACTGCTGTGACAAATGCCTGAGATAAACATATTTATAGGGGAGAGAAGTTTATTTTGGCTTATGTTTCACAGGAAAAGTTCATATTCAATTGATCCAGTTGCTATGGGCTGGTGACATCACAGTACATCATGGTGGGAGCACATGGCAGAGAAAACTGTTCCCTTGATGGCAGCTGGGAAGCAAAATGAGGAAGGAATGAGCTGAGGTCCCAATATCCTTTTCAGAGGCACAACCCCCCATGCCTAACTTCCTTTCAGTAGCTCCACCTCCTAAAGCTTCCATCACTTCCCAATAGGGTCACACTGGGGACCAAGATTTCAGCACATGAGGCTTTGGAGAACACTCAAGATCCAAAGTATGGCAACCAGGTTATGCTGCAGGAACAAAAACTGGCCACAGTCATGGCTACACTAAGCAATAGTAATACAAATGATAATTATTTCTTGCTCTTTCAAAATGTTGGTCAAGTGTTGACTGGGAGCTCAGGCTGTCGAAACCCAGTCGCCATCTCCTAACAATTTCACTCACTGGAGGAAAAAGTGTCTCTCTTCAGCTATCACACACCATTCTACCCTCAGCTTGTTGGCCAGAGCTGGGAGAGCAGCATTAATGACCACCCCAATAGCATTTCACAAATAGATGGTTCCACGTTAGCAATGGTTCAATATCCTCTTTTTGGACTTTAAGATAGCAGGGAAAAGATACACATTCAGCAGAAATTGTACTTGGAATTTTGAATCTTGGTCACTTTCCAGGCTAGCAATGTGTTGTTCTATAATCTCTTGTGACACTGGGCAATGGCGGAGAGCCACAACCCCCAGTCAGCCACACTATCATGAAGAGAAACAGCTGACACTCTATGCACGTTGTGTTATTAAGCCAGGACTCTGGGTGGCTTAGGTGCATTAAATGCACTTTGGACTTAGGATATTTTTAACTCACAATGGGCTTGTCAGGGAGTTACCCCTCCTAAGTCAAGGAGCATCTCAAGCTCTGTATTCCTCCACGGTGATGCCGAAGGTAAGTCCACTTTTCCAGGTCCATCCAAGACCGAGTACAGTGGGGTCCACCCCCTCATCTGAGACACCAGACTTGTAATTTTGGAGCCTAAGATTGCATTTTTAATTTTTTGGCAGCCACAGAATCCAGTTGTGTTTTCACAAGATTCTAAGCTCCTGGATGGTGGGGACTGTGGGTATTTTTGCTGCTACATCCCCATCACTTGGAATTAGATCTGATAAATCCTAATAAGTATTTGTTGGATGGATAAATATATTTAATGTGTTCTTTTTATTTCTGTTTAATATTTTTACTCATGCTGTCAAGATCTTACTGCCTCTCTGCTTCGAGATAATTAACTTTTTTCAAACTCAACTACAGCTTGTTTATTTCTTACTTTATTTTTTCCATGATAGAACATCATCTGAATCTGTGTCTGAAAAAGATAATTATATCAGGACAAGATGGGGGCAATAGTCTATACAAGTTTGCCTTACCATGGAGCTAATTTGGGTACAAAATACAATATCTCTAGGTTTGAATGTAAATTATATGAACGCAGGGATTTGGGGGTGTTTGTTTTTTCACTCTAGTGTTTCCAGCACCCAGAAGATACCTGTGATATAGTAAGTGGTCAATAAATATGATTTAATGAGTAAAGGAACCTTTAAGCTCATTTGAGTAACTAGAAAACAGACATAGCACTTCATTCCATTATTTGATTTTTGCATTTAATCATGACTTGGAAAGTTTGAAATCTCAAGCAAGATTAAAGAAAGATTTGAAATTTGTCTGCTAATCCAAAGGGAACAGAGGTTACCCAGGATTACAGAACCTCTACTCCAGACTGATACTAATCTATTAATCACCACACTTCCATATCATTGTTTCTTAAATCCAGCTTGGCCACAAGGAAAGGAGATGAGACCTCATTCCATCACTGCTAAAGTTCAACTATAGAAAACCTATCATTTATCCTTGATCAACCAGTCTAGTAACCATCAAAGGAAGAATGAGATTAGACTTTCAAGACTTGTTCTTTATAAACCCCTCCAAAGTCCTCCAAGTCAACATCACTTCCAGGGATTCTAGATCAGTGCTTGAATAATTCTATTCTGCAATTTTGCCTATATCCACCTGAATGGTTTACATAATCTCTTTACCTACCTTGGGCTACTACTCATTCTATCATTGTGTATTGTACCCATATCACCCAGAAAACCATTCTCTCTGAGACAAAAAGAGAGCAGAATTGATTCTGACTCCTTTTTCATCTTTTAGGGCTATAATATTGGTTGCTATAAGGCGGCTTATATTTCTTGTATGAATCTTAACTTCAAAAAGCCCTTTCTTTTCCATGTGTGAATAAGCATGAGAAACAGAAAAGGCAACCAGGTATGAAATCTTGGTGAGTATGTGACTATAGGGACAAGTGAGATGTGTGAGTCTACTGGGAATCTTGGGATTGACAGAGCACGAGGAGAGGGTGCATAGGTGAGCAAGGGTAAGAAGGTACTCCAGAGAGGAACAGGGAGGAAATGCAAGTGATGCGGGTTTGGACTATGGAGGGAGGAGCGTGGGGTTAGCATCTACTGGCGGAGGCTGATTGTCAATACCCCTCTTCTCATTTTAGTTATCAGAGTATTGGAGCACAAGGCTGGAAGTACTTGAAGTCATCCAGGTTATTTCTGGCTTTGTCAGGTCAAACGACTACTAGCCTATCCTTATTATTATTTTTTTTTTTTTTGAGAGAGAGAGAGAGAGAGAGAAAGAAAGACAAAATCAATTTTATTTAGTTTTTCATGTGGCCTTCGTTGCTTGGACACTTGGTTGTGTATGTGGTGCTGGGATTCGAACCTGCATCCTCCTGCATGCCAGGCAAGCACTGTAATCGCTGAGTCACCGCTTCAGCCCCTATCCTTGGTTTCTAATTTGAAATGTCTCCAAAGAAGATTCCTGTCTCACCGTCTGCAACCCACTTGAATGTCTGACCATGCTCGGGGCCTACACAATCCTCACTTTGTCTAGCCTAAATTCTTCTCGCTATGGTCCAAGCTCTTAGAAGAATGAAGCCTCTGTGGTATAAGAACTACCATGGTGGTATGAGAAAGGCAGCCCTGGGTGACCTAGAAGGGACGTTACAGGGGGACAGGAGTGCTGTGGCTATTTTCAGTAAAAGCACACAGGACTATGGGGGCTCCTGTTTTACCAGAACCTTCTTCACAGACAGCTTAATCTAGGAAGGAAAGATCCTCGGTTCTATCATAACTTCTACTTCTTGGGCATGCCAGGACTTGTTGAACCCCTTGGGCCGGGCCCTTTCTTCTCTGCACTGGCTCACTGGTATATTGAGTGCCCAGCATGTACCCAGTAGGTGCTCATATTGGGACTTGGTCCTTGTGCTAGTTGGTCAGAAGTGAATTAATGCATTTTCATGTTAAAACCACAGAACAAAAGAATCTTGCAAGGCTGGGATGAAAAGCCATTGGGAAAGCTTTGGCTCTCTTTTTTTTTCTAGGGAGAGTAGTAGTTTCAAACTTTAGTCTGATCCTGCATGCCATGCAGGGCAGGATAAGATGAAAACATCCTGGAAGTTTTTAAAAAGTCTCCTAAAGAGGTTGTGTAGTGATTTAGAAAAATCAACTTCCTCCAACTCGGAGCTGGTTTCAGTATCCACATCCGGTGAGATGGGCAGTATGAGGACATCACTGGCAACGTTTCCTTAGTCCTCTGTGGAACAGATAATAGTAGCAAAAGCTAACACTCTTGAGCATTTTCTAGGTGGGCCTGGTCATAAATGCTTGACATATATTATCACAGCCAATCTCTGCAGTATTCATGCAGGCAGACAGCTGCTAGTCTCACTTCCATTTCAGCAATGAGTGCACTGACATTGGAGAAATGGCCCTTTCGCTAAAGAACACACAGTAAGCAAGGCTGCAGCACACAGGTCTGTACCCCATTCAGGCTAGTCCTCTTAACCCAGGGCAGGGGGGCTTGCTTTCCTACCCCAGTCTATGCTAGAGCAAGAGCTGCCACAGGATGAAGCTAAAAATGCAGATACATGAGAAATGTGACTGCCATTCCTAGGCTCTTAAAGAGTCTATAAAATAAATGTGCAAATCAAGATTTTATGTCATCTCGATGGTTGGAAAACAGACTACATAGCAGGTTTGTTTCTGAAAATCAAATGGTGGAAGAACAGAGTAAAGAACCAACTTGTTGCACTGGGGAATAAAGAATGAGAAGTGGGGAGGAGGAGGGAAAGAACAACTGAGAAGGGAGAGGAGGTGGGGCAAGGACAGGATGAAGCCGAGGGTGGCACCCGTAGCTTTAGCTCTAATTCAACACAGGAAGACAGGGAGACTACAAAGCTCCGTTTATAGCTTGCTCAGGCCCGCCTTGTCCAACCTGAAATTCAGTTCAGAGGAACATATGACCACAGGGCTCATTTCCACTGCTAATGTCTAAGGTCGGATCTGGGCCTGATCTTCAGATGATGTAAAATGAGAAGTTATAGGACCCAGTGTGCCTCTGAGCCAGGGGCAATCTCGGTGGGGCTGTCTGTTTGGTTTAAGTCAACACTGCCAGATGAAGGAACCAGGATGACCAACTCTGGGAATAAAGAAAACAAAGTTTTACAATATTAGTCTATGAAATGGTCAAGGCCAAGTCTGTGTGCTGGAATATTTTCAAGGCATCATGCATCCAATTAAGATCAATACATAACATATGGGGTGTTTTTATTTCCTTGTCTTTGCAACCAAGTCACATTAGTTCCATAGCTACAGCAGTGCAGCTGCCAAGGTGGCTCTGGGCCGCAAGCCTTTTTCCCTGATGCTGCACTGAGCCAGGGAGTGGGTGGCCAGGCATTGCTGAAGCATGAAGAGGCTGCTAGAAGGAGAGAGGAAAGGACTGGAAACTCCACCAAGACTCAGGATACCTCAGGGGACGAGATAGGGTTAGTGGTGTCCAGTGTGACCCAGACTATTTCCTCTTTCTCTGGGAGGGAGATCGAAGAAGTCCCGGTTGCATCATCCTGGCCTGTTCCTGTTCTTTGAAGTGGGGTGAGCAGCACCAGGGCCTTGATATGCAAAGCATGGGAGTCACTGCTGATATGTGGTCTGCAGCGGGGATGACTAACACCGTCCTGCCCGCCTGCTTGGCAGTTTATCTCATGCTCCCTGCTAACTGCAGATCACACCCTTTCAATGGCTCTAGGCTTGATTTTAATTGAAGAATCTTAGTAATTCGGGCTAAAAGTAGGGATTTGGAAACTAAACTGCCTGGTCTCAGTCCAGGACACATTGCCTTAGTTGTATGACTTTGGACAAGTTCCTACGTTTCTTCGTGCCTCAATTTTCCCATCTATGCAATGAAGATGAACATACCCAACACATCAGTACAGTGGGTAAATACACTTAAAAGTATTTAGAAAGGAGTCTTGCATCTAATAAACACAATAAATGTTAGCCATAATTATTAAGTGAGAACGTCGTTAGCAGTCAAAGACTTATCCACAGTTCCAAGAAAATGGCTTGGAGTTCTCCTTTCTGAAACTTAAGACTACATGCCTAATTTAGCTAGAGTGGGACAGCTTGGGAGAGTGAGGACAAACAGGTAGACTGTGGGTGGGGGAGAAGAGGTTGATGATAAGGATGGAGAATGTGTCCATAGTCCTGAGGGAGTGAACGGTCACAGTGTGACCTTGTCTTGGCCTCCACGCTGCCCACTGAGTTCAGGGAACCCAGGAGCCTTGGCAGACTCAGCACCTGCTGACCAGATGGCTCACTGCCAGCTTGCTCCAGGAAGTGCAGGCAGGGCAGCCTTGTGATCCCAAAGAAGAGACAGTGAGCTTTAGGAAAACTGAAGGAAGCAGAACTCTAATCAGGAATTGGAGATGCTTTGAGTTTTAATAAATATCTTGTATATTCTCTTTCCTCACATATAAAAGAGGGAAGAAAAAGAAGGACCAGAAACCCTATCCTAGCAAAATCACTCGCTATTGGCTCAACTGATAGGTCTGGATGGTTTCAGAAGAATGGACTTAACCCAAACTGGGGGACCCAGGCAGCAGACTTAAGAACTGACTGTGACTGGCTACACAGACTCAAAGAGGACATTTTGGGTTCTGTGCACGAGTATGAGAATGAATTTTATAAACAAAGCAGGAGGCATGCTTTCTTTTTCTTTTTCTTTTCTTTTTGTTTTTTTTTTCCACCAGAGTGGAGCAAACCATAGCAAGAAGTTGATCAACCCCATGGAGCAAAAGGAGACCTGGAGCTGCCAAGCAGCCACGAAGGTCGAACAAGCCCTGAAGTCAGAATGAGCCCTCCGTTTCTCAGAGGCCCGCTGGATTAGAACTTGAAGATTTAGACTCTAGATCTGACCCATCCCTTACCAAGTCTGAAACCTTTGGGAAACCAACTAACTCAACTTCTCTGAGCCTCTCTTTTTTTCTCATCTATAAGATGTACTGCAGTATCCACACTATTCCTAGTAGAAATGGAGGGAGAATGGCCTGTCATGAGGAGCCAGTGACACTGCAGGTTTCACAGCTCTGTGTTCGCAAGCTGCCACTGAACTGCTTTGTGCTAAACAAATCTGTAAGGATGCTTCTCGTTGCTCTATTCATTCACAAGTAATTTTTCACTTTGGAATGCAAAAATGGAACCTACAATAGAGGCCTTCAGTACTGGTCAGATACTTCTCAGCTGCTCTACCATTCTCTTCTCCACAAATCCCATTATTTGTATCTGAGGAGAGAGGATGTACAGGATATTTACCCCAAATTCATGTACTTAGGGCAAAGTCATGTTCTGGCCAATCAAATCTGAGGAGAGGTGGTGTGTGTCCTTCCAAGGAGACATAATTAAACTGCAAGCCTCTTCTCTGTCTCTCTTTTCCCTTGCTCTGGCAACCGTGTGAGCTATGCTTGCCAGATGGCAGAGTTGGAAGATGGAGTAGGGCCGTTGAAGGCACTCTATATGGATGCGACATAAACATTACGTCTAGCCACTGAGATTTTGAGGGTTAGTCTGTTTCAGCAATACCCAGGAGTCATTGCCCTGATTCATAACAGAAGTGTCAGTCAGTAAGAGACAGGCCACATCCATTTCAGGGACATACAGAAGCATATATCAACATCTCTTCTCAGGAATTTGCCTTAAGCCAAAAGTTCTATCCATTATGTTCAAAGCTTTTATTCTGATTGGAAATCTACTCTCTGAATGGGGAGAGGACAAATATTTCTAGACAAAAAAAAATTTCTTTTGCTACAAAATGCATTTATTTCCAGCCAGATAAAATTCTCCAACTGCATAAGTGGTTATACATTATAAGGTCCATCTTTGTTAGAGGCCCTGTTTACAAGATCCATTTCTGATGATTAAAGTGTATGTCAAACCAACTTCTTTGTCTCTGAAAATATAATTTAAATAAACTGCAAATGCGTAAGCCATACTGGTCACTGTTGTGAGTGGCGTGCAATTCTTCACTGACGAGTCCGGAGTGATACTGATGTGATCAGGTTCTACAGGTCAGCAGGCAGCAAGCAGCACCTGAGGCTGGCCTGCTGACCATGCAGCATGCTGACCATTGAGGCGGTGACCCTTCTGTGAATAAGAGGGTCATGTGCAGACAAAAAAGTATGACGTATGCATTGTGGAGAGGCATTTAACAGAATGCAGTCACTGTTCAGGTAAGCTAGTGGAACCCAGAATGAATGGAAGCTTCACGAAGGCAAATCTACTGCTTATGCTGCTGCGGATCACGGCACCTTTTCACTGGACACTCAATAAATACCTGTTGGATGAAAGTAATGGTAGAGAATGCACTGTGGCAGTTGTCTTCGTGCCCAACTTTGGGCTTTTCGTTGGGAGCTTCATGGATACCATTTTCCTTTTTTTCCCTCAGAGTGAATCATTCTGTTTGGAAAACTATTCATTTCCTTAAAAAGAATTTTCAATTCTTCATTAGCATTTCCAGTCTTCCTGCAGACTGCGGTCTGAGGGGCTAGGTGGCTTGGAGAAGAGTGCACAGTGGTAGACAGAGTCTTGATTTGTATTTTGAAGTAAAAAGCCTGTTCGGGCTCAGAATTTCCAGGAACTCGTTTATTCTTCATACTCTTTCACCTTTTGGCTCCTGTTAATACTGCAAGCCTGAAACAGACTCAGAAACTCACAGACTCATTCTACCCGCACTGAGTGGAACAAGTCCTCGTAAAAGCTCGTTCCAGTGTCAACCATCTCTGGTACACAGCTCTCTCAGGACTTGAGACAGTTGCTCTGGTGAAGTTCTTTCCTTCAGAGTTGTGAACATGTGCTCCTTGAAGGTAAGCGTGGTGCTCTAAGGCGGATGCTGGGGAGTTCCCACAAAGGGCATTTCCTGGAAAATCTCTCTTCCCTTCTGATACTCACACCATCTCTCTTTCCCTACAGGACTAGGGTTGCAATTCTGGAGACACATAGGAAAAGTTTCTAAACTCATCCTGGTTAATCATAGGCAGATGTCCCTCATCAATGGGAGTTAAAACTGGCTCTTCTTTTATGAAGTCAGGGTCAAAATTACTGACATCTTCTCGGGATTTCTGTCAAAAAGAAACAAGGGTCAGATTTTGTGCACTGGAGGCTTACTCATCTTGGATGGGATTCGGCCCATTCCAACGAGTTCAGAGAACTGCTCTGCAGTCATCCAGTAGCATTATTTATAGTTATGATCATTATGATTAAACAGCTTTATAGCAGTTCCACTGCACTAGGTATTATTATTACATTTGTAACCACCAATTCACTAATCTCATGAAAATCTTGCTGAGCAGGCCAGCCTTCCTCTGGGAGGCTAAGGAATGAATTTGGTCGTTCCAACCAGCTGGCCCACTCACCTTTTATTCTCCGTTTCATTGAGGTGCCACCTCTCAGCAGGCCTCACCGAGGGGCACATGAGCTTGAGTTTGTCAAGAGTTTTGAGTGCATTCACACTTGCCTGACCTATTGTTTGTACATAGTTCTATCCATTTGAAGAGGTGTTCTTGAAAGACTTCTTGGAAATGCTGAGCTTAGGGAAAAACTGGCTATCATTTTACTCACCAGTCAGATGTATTATGCCCTGCTGGGCTGGCCAGGCAGTCAGGGCTGACAGCAAAGTTTCCCCTAATCACAGAGGAGCTGGCAGGAGGATGCCCACAGAAGGAAATGGCTTTATCTCTGACTGCTTAATATTCAAAGACTAGCAGATTAAGCTCACTGTCTTTGGAAAGTTGTATATTTTACATCTTTATGAAGTAATGCTGAAAAGATCATTTCCACTAGTGTTAGATGTCTCGTTTCTCTTCCCTAATTCAATGATGTTTTTCTCTATGCCATTGGACTGCTCCCTCCTCCCTGTAACTCTTGATCTGTTGCTAGTTGAGTTCCTCTACCGTACCACTGTGAATCTCTTGACCCACAGATGAACAAGAGCTTAGCTCTCAGACCATGAGCTGGCCCACCCCCAGAAGCTCTACCACACTCAGTGCAGAGCTTGGAGAGGTGCCCTTGGCACTCTCAGAGTCTTGCCAGTCAAAGGGGCTTGTCCAGTTCCGGGCTAACTTCTGTATCACAGAAGCTAAAACAGACTCAGGCTCTCCAAGCCAAGGAGCCAATTTCTGTGAAAGAACATTTCACACTTATTCTACATTTTGGGGGTTTGGGGAAGATACCAATGACATCCTGATTAAGAAACATAAAGGAATTGGCTAGGAACAATAACTTATCAATTAATCAAAATCTTTGGGGAAACCTGGGACATTTCAGGCATCTTGGACTGTAGGAGATTTTAATTTGGGTTAAGGAAGATGGGTAGAGCAAGAAATAAGAGGAAACTTTGTGAAAAGTAACCTGGGCACATCAAGAGATGCTGTCTCAGAAGCAAGGAGCCCAGCCTCCCCTGGGTGAAGCTCCCCTATAAAGTGTCAGGTGAACTTCCAGTCTGTCATTCCACTGGGGATAGCTAGCTTCCCAATGGACTCTGATCATCTGGGAAATAGTAAAGTCTACTATAATTGAGTCAGAAAATACATAGGCAGGGAGGCAGTGTAGGGACAGGGAGCAGGGAGCAGACAGAAAAAGATTAGGGACCCATGGTAACCAAGGTCAGACTGGTCTCAGACATTCAAGGACAGGCAAGCTTCAGAAAGCACTTCAGTTATTGAAAAGAAAGAAAGAAAGATAGAAAGAAAAGAAAAGAAAAGAAAAGAAAGAAAGAAAGAAAGAAAGAAAGAAAGAAAGAAAACACTTGTTAAAAGAAAGACTTAACAGGAAAGGATGAAAAAATGGCTGGATGACCCAAGCTGATGAGAGGAGGAGAAGCCCCCTAGAATAGGATAAAAAAGTCAAACCCCATGTTTACCTTGGAGTCAGCAACTTTAATTCTTTATCGTCATTAGACTAAGAACCTGAAAGACTGGTATCATAGTGGTCTTGACACTTACGATTCTGGGTCGGAAGGGTGGTTCCAGTTGGCGATGGTTCAGCTGGGCCCAGTCAATTTCCTTAAAAAAAGGATGTCTGAGGATAGCATGCTCACCTCCCTGCGTCAGGCTGCCCAAGCGCATGGTGGGGTTCTTGGTCATGAACTGAAGGAGAAAGAGAATCAATCATTCCTTCACATATAACAGTTATGTCACAAGACGGTAGGCATCAGCCCTGGCACACGAGCCCCCGGGGAGGCGTTCCAGCTCATCTTGCTTGGCGAGCTGGATTTTCCATCACAGCTAGCACAGCCAGAATGAACCATGCCTTAAAGGCACCATTGCCCCTGTGGATTTATACCTTTCCCCACTTCCATTTCAGACATGGCCACCAAACGAAGGCTGACAGGGCTAGTTTTCTGTAAACACCAAGTATTTTTCTTTCCTCTTAAAAGAAAAGAGGCTCTTTATGAAATAGTGAGCCTTTCTCCAAGACTGCAGTTGTGGACAGCAGGCATCTTATGAATGGGGCCACTTTTGGGAACAGCTGTGCCATTTTTCGGAGAGACCTGCCCAGCTGGCTAGGATTCCCGACTCTGACTGAGACCACAGAAGAAGAGGGAGAGTATTATCTTGGAAAATCTGTGCGAAGCAGCAAGGGAGAATAACTTAAAAGTTCTGTGTTCTGGCTCAAGGGAAATCAGAGCTGGCTATTTTTTTTTCTTTCTGTAGCAAAGATACTCTAGTTCTAGATGAATTTTCTTTTCTTCAAGATGTCCCCTCTTCCATACTGAAATGAGCTTAGTAAATGAGAATTTGTTGCTGCATAAACAAAAATGAAAATAAATAATGCCACACATTCAAGCAACGTTGGTATATAAGTCCCCTGATTTTATATGAATGGGCAAAGTTCTTTGGTGCTCAGCTCTTATCAAGATATCTGGGTTAACTGTACTTTTGCAAAATGGCCTTGGTGTTTTAATCACTTCCTGACAAGGACTCATAGAGGATAATAACTTTTCATGGCTAGAATATGGTTTTCAATTTCAAAGACCCTAAAACTCATTTGATTTTCTACTTGAAAAAATTACCTTGGATAAAAAGTTTTGTCTTTATTAATCAAGTTATCTTTAAATAGACTTATGAAGACTTATTGCAGCCCCAAAGCACCCCTTTTCAAATCTGAATTGTGAACACAAAAGTAATGCCATGTTTATAGAAACTTCTTTGGAGCTGAATTTACAGAGTAAATAAAATGAAAATCTTGTTGATGGTGCAGACATGCAAACGTAGGATTTGGAGGTAGCTACCCTTGCCATGCCAGGTGTCCAAATTGAAAAGCCTCCAGTGGCCTTGAGGGAGGAGGCTGCAAAACTTTCTAAGCAATCTGAAAGGACATACTTTGTAAAATGCATCAAAATGTAGTTAATAAAAAATGAGGACACTGATACGGTTTAATGGCTTATTCTTTAAGTGACAAGAAATTAACACCCTCACTGGGTGCTGAACTCCAGGTAGGACCCAGAATCAAATAAGCATTCAAAGCTAAACAGGTCCAGCCAGAATGGCATTAGAGTGGTCAACATGGACTCAGAAAATAGGTACCTTATAAATTACTCCACTCTGTAAGAGCTAGGAGTTAGTACCGCTTGTTCTCTCTAGGAAGGAAGGGGCAAATATTTGCTTGCAAGAAGGAAATGGCTAGATTCTCTCCTTAGGAAAGTCAGTGGGATACAATCCCTGATGGACAAGCACTTGCTGTTCTATGAGCTAATTAACAAATAACAATGCTGCAAAAATCAATCAATAAATGAATTAATTTTAAAAATCCCTCAGGAGACAAGGACAACAGAACAGACCCAGATGGCTTGTGGGAAATTCCCAGGCCTGCTAACGATGCAAAGCTGAGGATATCTTGTGAATATGTGGGTACAACTTGTTCTTCTGGGCAAGCAGAACAGTGCAGGATGCTATATGCCAGGGTGGCAGAGGCCCTGGTGTCTGAGAGACTTTGCACATTCTTCCCTGCCCCTGGCACCGAATCTAAGCTTCCATGGGACGCCATGGAAAAGGCATTCACTTGAGGACAACAGACCAAACCCTAGCAGTTCCTCCTCTAAAAATCACATATCTGGAAGTCTGGAATTGAGGGCAAGCAGAATAACCTTTCATAAGCTTGATATTTTCTCTTGGGATTTTTATAAATCCCTTTGAATAACCAAGCAGTTTTGTTTTGATTTTTAATACATTGGCTTGAGCCCTGTAGGTATCACCATCCTCCACGTTAAACACAAACACACACACACACACACACACACACACTTTCATTCCATTTACAAAAGTTTATAGGGGGTGTGCTGAATGAATGTATACTAGGCTTCAGGGGCATATGCAGGGGACAAAGACAGTGCCTCTCTACCAAGGAGTAAATCAAAAGAAGGAGAAGAAAATGAACCTCATAATATTCATCTGGTTGAAATGAAAAGAGACTCAGACTCGGCTAGATCTAGTGAAGGTCCAGGCAAACAGCACTGGGCCTGATGGTGAGAAAGCAAGTGAGAGCCTCATGGCAAAGGAGGCATCTGCATGGAGATGAAGAGGATGAATAGAATCAGCATAGGTAGAAGGAAGAAGGCAATCGTGCCCAAGCACGCAGCCAGCACACATGTACCCATGCACATATGCACCTGCTGTGTGAGCCGAGGAGCACCGAGCGGTATAGCTGGTACACAGGGACTGCTGGGGAATGCAGCCAGTGAGATCTGTCAAAAGTTCATGAAGAGGTGAGTGACCAGAGCTGCCCTGTGATTTAGGCGAGGACTGCATAGAGAGGTCAGGATAGGTGGCCAGGTGAACAACCATGAGGCTAACACAAGGCTAGAGAACACAGAAGTCCAGGAACTCAGAAAGCGTCTAATTAACGGGAAGGAAAAGTTGGGAGCAAGTACTAGAAGGCTTGTGGAAGAAGGAGCCCAGTCCACCAACAGCCTGAGGCTGGGCTAAAAGCCCAAGTCCAAGATCACACATCCTCCCTGGCTGTGGGATGGTGCAGGGCTGTGGAGGAACAGAAGAAGGGAACAAAAGAGGAGCAACAGGTTGTTATTTTGTAGTATTAGCATTAAGGGCACTATCAGCAGTAGCAGTGGTTTTATTAGAGAAACAAAGACAAAAACAGTTAATTCTTCTTGAAATTGGGAAAGTTGTCAGAATCAAAATGGAGTCACTTGTGTCAAACCCTAACAACACAAACTAAATAAATAAAGCTGTGAGGTCATGAGGAGTGAATCTCATAGATCATACCTGATAATAAAAACTGTCAGTAGACACTCTGACAAAAGACTGCATTCTGGCACAAAGGCCACCACAACCTTACAGAAAAAAAGCATCTGCAAGGACATCTACCCCCAAACTGCCTGTCCAACTCGGGACAGATGCCACCCTTGTTATTGTCCCTTATAGCAAGGATTATTATTTCAAGATAATTTATGTAATCCTCCTCATCTGAACTTTAACAGCTTCCCCTCGCCTCAGCCTCCTTGAATATGCTCATAGTTTACCGTGGCCAGTACAATGTCAGTTCCTGAGAAGGCTCATTAATCTTTGGAGATTCTCTCTCCGTTTGTTACTGAGGCTGACAAGATCTTACAGTCTTGCCAAATCCGGGGGGTTGATGAGCTCAGCTTTGCAATTTGACACATGTAGGCCCCACATGGAGATGACTAGCCATGTAAATCTGGGGTGCAGGCCAGGGTTAGAGATCTAACTCTCAGAGACATTGACATTTGGGGCAAGGGGGCAGAGCTGAAGCTGGGAGGGAAGGCAGGACTGCACGTGTGTGGTGAGTGTGAGAGAGAGAGAAAACTTAGACAAGTTCCAGCCCTCAGATACATTTATTTAGTTCATATAGTGTCTTTTTAAATAATTTTAATTACTTGTCAAGTATATACAAACTAGGAAATGTCAGATCATATGAAAGTTGGGTTTTCCAACTTCTCTGGGAAAATGGGATATTCTAGAACACTGGGCTTACGACTCCTTCACAGAAATGACCTGGAGTTGAGCAGTGCCTGCCTCTTCTGGTGGGGCATAAGGTCCCTAGTTGGCCACATGTCACTCGACTCCCTACTGGCCCACCTGGCTGGCTTCACTTGCTGACTGTCATGGCTCCTGGCCCTTGGGGCACAGGGAGAAGAAAGCTAGGGCGCAGGGCTGGAGGAGCTCAGGGAGAAGCCAGAGGGGCTGAATACCAGGAAACAGAAACCAGGACAGGAATTCCAAGGAGGAGGTGGAGCTGGGGGTGCTAAGGAAGTAGAAGGATTTTTTGCAGAGTGGCAGGTACCTCTCTATGACTACACCTCTCCAGAGGTGCAGGGACAGGGAGGTAAGGGGACATGTCACACCGGTTGCAGGCCTCAATTGGTCCTGGCACACACAGGAGAGGGTGCGCAGTGTGGGAGGCCGAGGGCCTTGCTGTTCTGGGCCCAGCACAGGATTCTCCTAAACACTGTGCTCCAGCTGCTTTGAATGGTGACAGCATAATGCTTTTACAGAAAGCTCCCTCTGTTTTCTTATGCTCCTACTAGAGGCCAAACACCAAACAAATTAACAATAATGGTGTTTAGAGCGGTCACTTTGGTCCATGTCTAAGGGTCGTATTTAAAACTTGCCTTGCCTCAACTGACCTTCTCCCTGACTGTGGTCCAAATGGGAATGTCAGCCAAAAAGGAAAATAATGTCACTTCGTGAAAAATTCTGAACACATTTACCAGAGGAAGCAGAATGTTTAATGGGGCCAACAAAAGCACTTCGTAAGCTGCAGAATGAGTGAGGGGGGCCGGGCGGAAAGTCGATTCTACCTACAACCCAGGTCCCACTCTGGAGAGCAGGAGAGGGCTCAAGGACTCACGGACTCATTTCACACTTGGCTTCCTTCTGCAGCCCTTCTTGAAGTGGAACTGAATTAGAGGATATGGAAGGACTCAAAGGCACACCTGGCCCTGAAAATGAGCTGCCCGCACCACAGTTCCCAGGCTGCGGAGGAGGTCTCGCTCCCGGGCAAAGCAATCACCCCGCTCCCTCCTGAGGCAGCTCTCAAGAAAAATGTGCATGATGATGTCTGTGGTGTTTGTTTAAGAATGTCCTGGGAAAACTGCAAACTGGGGGAAGGTACGTAAAGGATGTGGGATCCTCTAACATGGAGAACACAGAAGGTAAACAAGCCAGGCTCTGTGTACCACTACCTGTGTTTATCTACCAATTCCAGCACCAAGGAGCTGTGTGGCCTTAGAAAAATTTCTTAACTCCTCTGGGCCTTAGATTCCTCAACTGGAAAATGAGATTTTCCTACACTTAATAGGTTACCAGGAGAAAAATCAATGTAAAGTTTCTCACACCAAAAAAAGCCCTCAAGAAATGACATTATTAGTAGTTATCTTTTAAAATCACTTATAGGTCCATCTTGTTCTATGTCAAGTCTCTGATAGAAGAGACTAAAATCTGAGACTAGCCTTGATCCTGAGATTCATCTGATCTTCTCTTTCCCTCCAATTTGCAGTCAAGAAAGATAGAACAAGACCTGTTTGTGCTCTCAGTCCCAGGCCCCAACTGTGGGATGGCAGGAATGGTCTTTGGAAAACAATCTTCTGACAGCAACTCTTCTCTAAGGCACTTTTTTTTTTTTAAGAGAGAGGGACAGTGAGAGAAAGAGAGAAACAATTTTTATTTAGTTTTTCATGTGGCTTTTGTTGCTCCGAGACTTCATTGTGTACGTGGTGCTGGGGTTTAACTCGTGTACTTGTGGTTGCCGGGCAAGCGCCATAACCCCCGAGCCACCGCTCCTGCCCTCTAAGGCACTCTTAAAGCAACAATAATACTGAGGTTTGACTGCGAGATTGTATCTGTGTTAACAGCAGGAGGGAAATACCAAACGCAGGCACATGGGTGCAACGGAGCCACTTCGTGGTCGATCTGGTGTCAGGTACAGGACTAATCACATCTGATGGGCTTTGCTATAACTAAGAAGGCTTTGGTTTTGGGTTGTCAAAAGTTCCAGCTGATGAGAGTTTAAATTAACACTGTGTAATTGTGCATCTTGAGATAACAAGATCCAAATGTGCTTTGGAACTCACTAAGATCCAAGCAATAGCTAAAGTATTTTTTCTTTCTTTCAAAATATGCCTGATTCCATAGGAAGAGGGCTAGTTATATAGAGAAACTAGTTTAATAGCACCTTCTTCCAGGAGCCAGAGGACACTGCATTTTCTACCTAATAATGGCTGGATTTGGCTCTTGGATAAACAAAATGACCTTCTCCTTTCATTCAATTTCAGGATTAAACAAAAGGCAGACAGAGTCAGCAGCTGATCTGCCAAGCCAGAAGGGAAGGAAACCAAGCCACAGGACATTCCCGTCAAATGTCTAGGGAGGTACTCCTAAATGGGAAGAGGGCTTTTTATGGCTCCCCAGAGTCCTGGGGAGGGAGGGCAGAGAAAGAGCACAGGACACATAACAGAGTCTAGGTCACCGCCTTGATGGCCAATCTTGCCATGGGCATATAGCCTGAAGGCCACCCAGGGGCTGACAAATGCCCCCACTCTCCTGTATGCAGGCTGAAGGTACAAGTGTCTGTGTTTTGCCACTGTCACAGGTAGAGTCAGGCCTACTTGTGAGGCTCAGTCACCAACTCTGTCCTCTCACATCCCTTCATACTGATTAAGGTGGGGAGGCACAGACACGGGCAGGACCTATGCTGGCCGCACCCTGCAGCTCAGAGCGGGAGGACATAGGGATGCAGCTGGGTGTGGGAGTTAGCAGATGAGGTGGCAATGGAGAGTAGGGCCTTGACCTATGTCAAGAAGTCACCTTTCCACAGGAGAAGAAAGAGGCAGACATGTACACCTGAACTGAGGCTGAGGACAGTCCACAGGTGTGGGATGGGTTAAGCTTGGGAAGAGCACGTGATGGATTTCCTGTATAGCTCTAAGAAAGCAACCTTCCCAAGTACAGGTTCTTATGCAGAATGGAGCTGCTGTCAAGCGCAGGAAGAGCCAAGAGGAGGAGAGTTGCTCTGGCTTGTGTAGATGTATCTGGATGGAATCCACTGGCAGGGCTGGAACCTGCAATCTGCATACATATCTACAGCAACGCACCACCCTGCCAGGTGTCTAGACTGGTTTGGGAAGGGGGTGGCTGCAGGAGTGGGAAAGGTGGAGAAAAGAAGGGCACAGTTTAAATGTGACAGCTTAATAAGTGGTAGCCACATTAAATATGCTTTGTTGCACCTGCCATTGATTTAAGTGTTTCATATTCCTTCTATCCAATCCTTAGGGAAACCATGATTATTATTCCCATTTTACAGATTAGGAAACTGAGGAACAGATGGAACAGATGCATCTGTAACCTGCCCGGGCCATGTGGTGTGGGAGTGGAGGAGCTGGATTTGGAGCCAAGGCCTGGAAAGACACTGGAAGCCTTTGCTCTCTGCCAGTATGGTTCACCTCTTCTTGAGGCAACCAATTTTTTTTCATTTGGATTTTGGGTTAAAAAGCAGTGTGGGTGACACTTAGGTTGGGAGGAATCCTGGCAGACAATGAGGACTTTTCCCAAGGACTCACAGCACTTGGTGGGTTTCCTTGTTATTTATTTCCTCTCCTGGCCCATGTGACATTCCTTCCCCCTTGACTCTGTGGAGGAAATAAGTGACTGAAGAGGTACTAAAAGAAGGAAGAGGAAAGTAATCATCTTGGGGAGAACCTGAGGACGCTTTCAGTCTGACCGCCTGACTGGACTCCAAACAACCAAGGGTCTCTCTGTTGCAGAAGACAGGACACTTGTCTTATTTTAAAGTGTCCAAAGAGCTGTTGGCCAGAAGAGAGACTGGGCAGCCTTAAATAGAAGAAATAAGTCCAGAGCATAGAAGTTAAAGGAGGCATATACAAATATGCCACAAAGAAAATAAAAACCAAAGTTTTTTTTTTTTAATATTCAATGCCATTAAGAGACACAAAGGGCTTTCCTAGGAAGAACATGACTTTTATTGGAAAGATTTATAAGATATCCTGACTGACCATCCAGTGTCAGGTAGGAGTCAAGACCAGTGCCCTCCATGGTCTATGCCAATATTATCCTTTCTGTCCTCTTGTTCTGTATCTGTCATTCATTAAAACTCTGGGAGGAAAAAAGCTGACATTTCGAAGATGACTGTACCTTCTTCGGTGAAAGATGCCACATGTTCTTTGGGTGTGAAGCAGATTTTTTTTATATACAAAAAATTAAAATGAAGGGCTGGAGTGGTGGCTCAGCGGTTACAGCACTTACTCAGCATGCACGAGGACCCAGGTTCAAACCCCAGCACCACATATACAACTAAGTGTCGGAGAAACAAAGGCCAGATGAAAAAATGAATAAAAATTGATTCTCTCTCTCTCTCCCTCTTAAAAAAAATAAAATAAAAAAATAAAATGAAACAAAACTGTCCAAGTGCATCTCCCTGAGCTTCTTATTGAAGCAATGGGCACAGGAGTGTGGGGGTATTATGTGGAAATGTCAGTGGGTCAAAGCTTAGCTGGCAGGTAATAGTTGACCTATAACAGAATATTCTGGAAGATATCTCATAGGCACTATACAGTGTGCTCTATTTCCTCCTAATAAAACCTAGTACAAGGAGTGCCCTGCATTCTTCCGGTTCCATAATGGGACAGGAACAGCACTAAATTCACAGTGAATTGTTGGCTGTCTTCATCCTGTCTGTTACTGGAACCCCCTGGTCTTTTCATGGATATAGCCTTAATCCCTTTTCAGTGCTGCCAACACTCTGCCTTTCCTGTGTTTTGTAAACATTACAGCTTTCCTGAATCCAAAGCCATCTCAGTAGCTTCACTCAAGTCATGTGACAGCACTGGCTAAAAACAGGTGAATGTCAGTGGTGACTCTCAGAGATGGAAGCCCAAGGTTGTACACCTGTACCAGTGCCACCCTTCAACATCCAGGGAGTTTTATTCAATCTCCAGCAGCCCTGACTGATGGGGCTGGTTCCACTGCTCTCCAAGAACTTACGTGTGTTGAAGGAAGAGGGAACTCCCTGCTGCTGCCACCCTGTATGCCCACGCAATGCACACGGCATCTGCCTAGCTCTCATGCCCCCACTGTTGAACCGGGAGGAAGTGAGTGCTAGAGAAGGCTTCTCCAGAGGCACGTCATACAATGTCCTTTATTTTGTCTGGACAAAGCCCAGGCCGATGCCCTCCTTTATCCTGGATGTACAGCATCTCTGATGTTCAAACAAACCTAATCATCAACTGCTAAAAAGCATGTACTGTGATCATCGGCAAACAAAACAGAAGAAAAGTGCATTATTTCTCAAGAGTTTTTCTAACCTAAAACAAAAGCTCTTCTGATCCACTATACAGTTTAGAAAATTTCACATAGAAAAATTTTCATGTGCTCATTGAAGAAAGCTTTGACATTTTTAGCCTCCTAGTTGAGATGGAGATTTAAATACTCACATAGTGTGAGTATTTCATTTAAAAAGAAATTCATCACACTGCTGCTTACAAATAAAACATTAGGACCTCCACTTAGGAAACACAGTCTAATGAGGAAGAAAAAAAGCTGAGAACAATAACTTTAATTAAAAAAAAACATACAAAATTTCTGGGAAGATTAGTGCTTTTCTGTTATCTGCCAATATTAGTCTTGATGTGAGTCAATGGTCCCCTTCTGAAAGGTGTTAAGCACACCAGGATTGTCATTAAAAGACTATGAATGGCTTCAGCCCCTCATGGGGACTCCAATCCTGGACAAGGGTTGCCAGGCTTCATTTTTAAAAAATTTTAAAAAATTAACCCCAGGGGCGCTTAATCACTGAGCTACATCACCAGCTCTCTTTTATTTTTTGTTTAGAGACAGGATCACACTAAGTTTCTCAGGGCCTTGCTAAGTTTCTGAGGCTAGCTTTGAACTTTTGATCCTCTTGCCTCAGCCTCCAGAGTCGCTGGGATTACAGCCGTGAGCCACCACACCAGGCTCTGGCTTCATCTTAACTGCCCCTCTTACTCTAGGTTATTTTGCTAATTCTTTTGGGTTTTCCCCACACCAGTACTTGAAATACCAGCTTTAATGATCTGGAATTGAATCCTCTGCAGTACTCCGGTCCTGTTTTTTAAGCCTCCTCATGGCTGACCACCTTTCGCTCACCCCCTTGAGCATTCCAACCTCTGCCAGGAGAGAAGCAGGAACAGGAGAGGATACCTGTCAATGCTCCCAAGAAGTGGAACTCACACATTAAAGGATTCCAGAATTCACCGTGGTTCCCCCTCCTGTGTGCAGCGTTCTGCAGACAATGGGTGATAAAGCTGATAGGGCTGATGACAGATGACCCCCCTTCTGCCCGCGGTTGGTACACACACTTTAGCCTCTGTAAAGCTTCGGAACAAAGGCACTTTTATAATCCCTCCTGATGCCAAGTTTATGATGCCTCCAGAGCTGACAAAAGTGACTCAGGAAAATGCACAAAGTCCTTTCAGCACTTATCTAACCTGGACACCTGTGTGAGCTCAGAGACCAGGGTGTTGACTCCACCTGAGTCAGCGCAAAGCCACATGGTTTCTCGCAGGTGCTGATTCAGCAAAGGAGCCTGACCTCTGAGATGGGCATCTCCTTCCCAAGCTCTGGGACTCCTTTAGGACCTCCCCAGGACCTCTTTCTGGAGCTGGATGTGTGCAATTCAGAAGCGTTTAGCAAACTATGCCTTTTCTTTTGTGTCATGATTATCAGTATTCTGGCATAATTTAGTGCCAGCCCAGAAACTTGGTAACAAGGTAACAATAGAAAACATCAAGTTTATCCCAAAAGCAATAAAAACAAAACAAAAACAAATTAAAACCCCTCCCAACTTTAAGGTCAGCAATCTGGAACACCTTTATCTACTCCCTACAGAAATGTATATCTTTGTATATCTTTTTTGCATTAATTTCTAAGGAGGGTTCCAGTTTTAATAATCTATTCTCTGGGAGTGGGGCAGGGGGGCTATTTGGAGCATGCACATGTATTTGACAGATGTATTTAAATGCAGACTCAAAAAGACAAAGGGGCAAGAGAGTCCTCTTATGGGTTATTTTTAATTGTAAGGATCATGGGTTAATGATTTGGGAATTTCTTTTTCAAGTGGAAGACTTGGGCTAAAAACTGTCTTCTGACTACGGCTTTACCCACCAATCCTATGTCCCATGGGAAGTGTTCTCACAAATAAGTCACCTTGTCCTCTATCCATGTCTACGTGGGATTTTAGGACAGCGCTACACAAGGAACTCAATGTCCACAATCTTGGGGGTGGCAGAGGTGGAGGGGAGTGGTAAAGGCTCTGACAGAAGGCAGGCGTGAGAAGCACTACTGGACTAGGAGTCAGGTGGCAGGAGCCTACCCTGCCAACTCCTCAGGGGGACGCTGGACAGGGACACCACCCCTGCTTACTGCCTGGAATATAAGGAACTCACTGATATTATTACACAGATCAGGCACTGATGGGATCTGTAACTCTATGGAATGTCACATAGATGGGGCTGTGAACAGTTTCCAGATATGAAATAATTAATAAAGCTTTCCATTTAAAGAGAGGGACTTTAAAATGGTTTTCCTTTTGAAGGGAAAAAACCAAAACAATAAAAAAGGCAAGCAGAACACCCAGTACACACCAATTATAGGAACAGCTCTGACCTTCTATTTAAAAACAAGTCATCCAAAAATCTCAGGAAGCCACGTCAACATGACCCACCCTGCTGAGCTAGTGGGAGAGCGGACGCGATGGGATGGCTTGGAGATCCTGGTTCTTCCTGCCTCTCCAGTGGGACAGGGCCCACCCAGTCAGGCAGGAAAAGGACCTCACAGGGCTACAATGGCATCACTTTGGGACAGAGTCTACCTGTGAGAATTCACTCCTTCTCTTTTATACTTGTTAAAAATGCTTCTTTGGGGTGCACAAAGCTACTGACTTGGGACTGTGGATACTTCCCAAGAAGGCAAGGGTCTCTTCAAGGATGCAGAGGAAATGTGTATGCTAAAACCACTGGCTAATCTTATCTGTAGCATAAAAGGATCAGGGGGATGAAGACTCCCAGGCCAGGAAGAGCTTCTTTCTTAGACTCAAAGACGTAGCTGAGACGCACATGAGAACTTGTGTGCAGATCGCATCATTGACTCTTTCTATATTATTGAAGTTCTATTTCCCTTCATTTACGAAAGCTAAGCTCATGTTTTCTACACAAGCTAGAGATGTTTATGCACACATGCTAAGCTTTAATAAGATACCCATATGGGCTGGGTACTGTGGTGCACACCTGTAATCCCAGCGGCTCAGGAGGCTGAGGCAGGAAGATCACAAGTTCAAAGTCAGTCTCAGAAAGTTAACAAGGCCCAGAGTAACTTAGACCCTGTCTCAATGTATGTAAATACCAACATATGAATAGATATCTTCATATGGATTTCTTTTTTTGGTACTGGGGATTGAACACAGTGGCACTCAACCCAGTACCAAAAAAAAAAAAAAATCCATATGAAGATATCCATTCATATGTTGGTGTTTACATTTTTCTATTATGAAAAATTTCAAATATAAACATGTAGAGAGGACAGTAAAATGGACTCTAGGCACCCCGTACTCAGCCTTGATGTGACTGACATAGTCCTAATTTGTTTCACCTGTTCTTTCTCCTAATTATGGATTATCTTGAAAGAAATTGCAGAAATCACTTAATCTGCAAATAATTTAGTCTATTGATCCACACTTTATACCAAAGCCAGAGTGATCTTTTAAATAGGAAACAATGAATTGATCACTCCCACTTGCTTAAATCCTTCACAGACTGGCCTTGGCACTTCAAACTCCCTTCTGTGCCTACCACATCCTTCAGCCTCATCTCCTGCATCCCTCATTGTCCCACCCCTTGGTTCATGACGCTCCAGTCACTCTACCACTGAGTTACCCAGAAACACTTCTTCCTCAAGAACTGTGCATACTTGAAGCCCAACCAATTTCTCTTCAGCCTTTATTCTCGGCTTAAATGTCATCTCCTCAGGATGGCCTCCTTTGACAGCCCAGACTGGGTTAGTTCCTAGTTCCACCTGTTAGGCTTCAAAAGCAATTTTTGGACTTTTCTTCTCATCGGTTAAGTATAGAGTTACAGTATAACTGCTTCCTTTAAACCTTTTTTTCCTTCCCTACCCCGATTACACTGCAAATTCCACAAGGCCAGGACCAAGCCTGTCTTGCTCATCACCAGATCCCCAGTACTCTGCTCAGAATCCGAACATATCAGACTGTACCTGCCACACACATATGCACCCACATAAACCTGTTCAAGGAATAAATGGTTCAACATCTGGCATTTACACCCCTCCTATGTGTCTTTGGTTCAGACTGAAAGATCTTGGGAAAACAAAAATAAAATCTAGCACAGCCTCACATACAATTAAACACTTAATAATTAAGCATGATAATATTATTGGATTGTTCAAGAAGAGGATGAGGATAACGATGCCTCTGAGCGTGTTGTGAAATTACTACTCATAATTTAACAGCACTAATAACTTACTCTGTGTGCTTCACTTGGAAAATGCTTCTGTGTTACCTCATCTGAAGTGGGCACTATAGGTGGTTATCACTGCTCCTCCACAGAGGAAAGAACTGAAAACCAATAACATAAGTAGAAAGAGGTCTTGTGACTCAAGGCTGGAGCGTGATCATTCCAGTCTAACAATGGGAGGTCCCTTCACCTCTCTTGGCCTCAGTTTCCCCATCTACAATTTGGACAAAATGTTTTTAAGATTTCCCATACTACAGTTATGGGTTTATGT
Organism: Aplodontia rufa; assembly: GCA_004027875.1. NCBI lineage: Eukaryota > Metazoa > Chordata > Mammalia > Rodentia > Aplodontiidae > Aplodontia > Aplodontia rufa. Next base: position 135,646 of record PVKS010000808.1, on the reverse strand, counting down.
TTCTAGCAGTCACAAAGTTCTATGAAATCAAGAGCAAAGAGATACAATTATGGTCCAAACCTTTGTGCTCATGACTCCCCTACCATTTTTAGGACCCTGCAAGACACCATCTATTGGGTTCAATCATTCAACATTAGGAACTCACCAAGCTCCCAGAATGCCTGATCATAAATGGTCACAAAATTCTTGAAAAGGGTCTCAAATTTATATTGGTAAACAGTATACCTTGATCTGACATCATAAAACAAAAGAAAAGGTTATTTGGGGTCCTTAAAAATGTTCCCTCTCAAGCCAGGCATGGTGGCACATGCCTGTGATCCCAGAGACTCAGGAGGCTGAGGCAGGAGGATCGTGAGTTCAAAGCTAGTCTTAGCAACTTACCAAGACCCTGTCTCAAAATAAAATATAAAAAGGGCTGGGGATGTGGTTCAGTGGTGAAGCACCCCTGGGTTCAATCCGTGGTATTAAAAAAAAATAAAAAAGAAAAAGAAAAAAAATTCCATATTACCTAACTCTGAACACGAATTCATTCCCTACGCCTTAGGCTGTCTGACCAAGGACCACTTGATCCCACCTTGTCAGCACTGCTTGAGAGCTACTGGAAGCATCAGCTTCGTGTCAATCCCATTGTATAACTACTGGCAGATTCCACTAGAAATCAAATGCACAGACGTGTTGCAGCTTTACATGTTTATAGCATCTGAAGTCATTCCTTCCTGGCTTGCTCACTGAGTCCTCTTCACTGCCCCAGGACCTATCCATCTCCTGTTCTCTCTTTACTCTTCACCTCTCCCCTGTCTTTACTCCCACGGTGCACAGTGATGATCTCCACCCTCTACCCTGAGTTCCAGAACCACGTAATCACCTGCAAGGTCTAATCCACTTTCCCAACATCTCCCAGATCCATCAGCATTCACATGCTCTAACCTCATCTTCAGTGCTTCCCAGCCTGCACCCAACACTCCAACTAGTCACTGCGCTTCTTGGAACTTGTGTGCTGCTTCCTTTCTCTGAGGCTTTGCACATTATCTCTCCACCTAGACTATTCTTCTCAACCTTGTCCACCCCACTGAACCTCACTGGTCCCTTAACATCCAGTTTAAATGCCACTTCTTTTGTCTTGCCTTTATGTTAACTTTCCTGTTCTTGCTGCTAGAGAAATTTCTCAAAAAATCCTTCTTCCTTGGTAGCATGCTAAGCATTTATTTATTTATTTGTTTGTTTTCATTCAACTGTGAACAACAGATGAAGGGCAAGTTATTTCACCTTTACCTTCTCAGCACTTAGCACACACCAAGCAAAGAAAGGCACTTGCTAGGCATTTACCAAAGTGAACGGAACATGGATTTTAACTGCCTAATATGCTGGTTTCTCCTTCAAAGGTCTCGGACACTTTTCTCACATCAACAGAATGATATTTCTAATATTATAGCATCATTTAAATGTGCAATCTTTAAATAATACTGGTTACAATCATAAAGATTATGTCTTAATTTAATGAGTTACGTAGGTGAGGGATTCATGCTATGTGAATACCCCGGTAGCTTCCTCCAGAGGCTAACAATGTTCCTCATAAGATAAGAAAGGATCACATCAGGGAGTACTTTGAGTACTAGAAATCTGGGGCTCTGAGGGCAAAAGATACTTCTTAATAGAAAGCAGAAGAAAAAATGGGGAATGGACAGCTACAGTCTAGCTTGGAATCCCAGAACAGGAGCCAGGAAATCTGATTCTGGTTCCAGATTTTAGGAATCTTTCCCCATTTCTTTACTGCAGCAAAAGATACATAACATTAAACCTACTATTTTAACAATTTTTCAGTGTACAATTCAGTAACACTAAGAACATTCTCATTTATTTTGTTGTGCAACTACCTCTACTCATTTCCAGAACTTTAAATCTTCCCAAACTATAACGCTACACCCATTAAACACAAACTCCTCATTCCCACTTTCCTTCAGCTCTTAGTAACCACCAGTCTACCTTCTGTTTCTATGAATTTCGGTACTATAGAGGCCTCAGATAAGTGGAACCTTACAATTATCCTTTCATTTTTCGCTTATTTCACTTGTATAATATCATCAAGGTTCATCCATATTATTTTATTTTATTTTATTTTCTGTGGTATTGAGAATCAAACTCAGGGCCTCATGCATCCTAGGCAAGTGCTCTACTACTGAACTACATCCCTAATCCATTTTCTTCCTTCTGAAGACTAAAACATACTCTATTGTATAGACATATCATATTTTGTTTATCTCCACATCCATCAATAGACATTTGGGTTAATTCCACATTTTGAAATTGTGAATAATTTGTATGAACATGATGTATCAGTATCTGTTTGAGATTCTGCTCTCAATTCTTTTGGGTATAAGCCCCAAAGTAGAACTGCTATATCTTATGGCAATTCTGTGTTTAAGAGGAACCATGCAACATTTTTTTTCACAGTGGATGTACCATTTCTCATCCTCCCTAGTACATATAAAGGTTCCCCTTTATTTGTTTATATAATGTGCTGCATGGCCTCTGGTGAGGCATAATTACACTGGGTCCCACAGTTTCCTTATCTATAAAATGAGGAGGTAGGAATAGATAATCTGTGAGGTTTCCTCCAGCAATAAAAGAACTATCTGGGCCTAATTAACTCAAGTTGAAATTAGAGGCAGAAAACAGTGTGGATGATTTATGGAGCATGACTTGATATGTGAACACTCCTCCTCCTATAATAAAGAATTTTTCTAAGAGAAGAGCATGCATGTGGCTCTCATAACAGTGGTGGTCACTTCTTGAGCATGTGCTCTGTGCTGAGCAATGCTCCCAGCATCCCATGCACGCTATTTATCTCAGTTCATCCACGCAGCAGCCCTACAGGCAGAGAGCTCAACTGCACAGGTGAAGAAACTGAGGCATGGCAGAATTACACCATCTGCCCAAGGTCATGTATTGAGCACATGAAAGAGAGAGCCACGATCTGCCCTAGTTCAGCTCTGCTCTAAAGGCAGGTTTTTTCTTCCTCCTTTTTTTACTTCCTTTCTTCCTTTGTGTTAATGGAACTAGGACCTTGCACATGGCAGATAAACGCTCTACCACTAAGCTACATCCACAATGCTTCAAGTCTTGACTACTCTTAACTATTTTCCTTAACTCCATTTCCATTTAAATGTCTCAGCCCTCCGCAAAGACTGGTTCAATGACCTCATCTCTAGCATATAAGCTTCTTAGTTTTAGGCATGGATGCAAAAATGTACAAAATGGTCTCCAAAATCCATGCAGTGAATTTTTTTCAGTAATTTTATCTAATAGCTTTTAAGTGTTTTTCAGAAAATTCTTTTGAAGGCACATTCCTTAGAGGAGGAAGAAACAGAATGCTTATTGTGTGCCTGGGAGGTTTACATATATTATTTCTTTTAATCCTGACAACAACCTTTTGGTGTGGATTTTATTACCTTTCTCTATTTTCTTTCTTTCTTTCTTTCTTTGTACCAGGGATTGAAACCAGGGGCCAGGGGCACTTAACCACTGAATCACATCCACAGTCCTTTTTATTTTGAGACATTTTTTCAGTAAGTTGCTTAGGGCCTCACTAAGTTGCTGAGGCTGACTTTGAACTCACAAGCCTCCTGCCTCAGCCTCCCCAGTTGCTGGGACCACAGTTGTGTGCCACCATATCTGGCTTTTATTACCTCTCTCTTACAAGCAAAGATGCTGAGACTCAGAAAGGGAAAGATCACCAAAGTCACTCATCCAGAAGGTCTGGGAAGCAGGCCTGGCACAGTGCCACAGCAGGCCTGAAACCCTTTTCCTTCCTTGGGGAACAATGTCCCAAAGACAACATCAAGTGTCATTTAAGAAATCAGGGCAAGATAAATGACACGTAACAATCCCAGGGGCTTCCTCAAGACAATGGAGCATCTGGTATTAAAAAGAAGCTAAAATAGAGGGAAGTAAAGACAGTCACAGCTTCCTGGAAGTGGATATGTTAAGCGAGGGTACAACTGAGTCTCCACAGAAGCTGAGATTCTTGGGGTTGGGGATTTAGCTCAATGGCAGAGCACTGGCCTAGCACGTGCTTTAAAAAAAAAAAAAGCTGAGATTCTTTACAGATAAAGCACTGGAGGCTGCTCCCTCTGACAACAAAGATTGTGGAGGATGTTACTAGATAATATATATGCTAGTTACCAAAAATATTTCTTGCATATTATCATGAAAGGTGCAGCTTCAGGAAATTGAGTTTATTTGGTTAAGAAGAAAGAGTCAAAAATTCCACATGAGCCGTAACCTTGGTTAGTACCTGTTCAAGGTTCTACAAAGCTTAGCTAAAGGCCTGATCTTTAGTTTCAGATTTAGTTGGAAAGAACTTTCTTGAGGACTCTAAGAAGGTGCTTGAGGACTTCTAAAAAATGGGAAGAAAAAATTAAGAGAAGCAGATGTGAGTGACATTCAATCCAAATAGGGATGTGGCCTCTTCGGATTTCTACTAGACCTGGATTCCAACAGGATGAGTTATATTTCAGAAGAGTACAGGTCTAGATTGTTTATCCCTAAATAGAGAACATCAGAGTTTCCTTAGGCATAGACTAACTTTTATTTCCCACTCAACGCAGTACTAAACATGGTGATTGTTATGTGCCAAGACTCACAATGCAGTTCTGTGTAGCATGAACTAGCTTTCCATTTGGATTATATATTCTAGGTCCCTTCTCATAAATATTAAAAATGCCAAATCAGTCACAAAAATTGGAAAAAAACCTGTGTACCTGGAAAAACCATTAACTTTATGATGGATACTATCTTCGGCCAGTGAGGCTAGGATGCCATTGAGATCACACAGAGTCAGATTCTGGGTCACTGAAGTGGGGAAATCAATACTAATGCAAAGAAATCTTGACATAGCATGTTATCAATGTTAGCTGTGGCCAACCCAGGTGAGTACATATCCCTTCAGGAAATTAAGAAACTTCATGGCATGAGTCCACAAAAATACGCCCTTCTCCAGGATTTTTTATTCATAAAATTATAAGAGTCATATTTTTGATCTCCTCAGTCTAAAATTTCTACTAACCTTAAATTGATCTCATGAAAACATGAGAGGTAGGAGACACTGGGTAGAATTCTAAAATACTTTGTTTTTGTTTCTACACGAGACTGTTGCTTTCTCAATTTTAGGACAATTTTGGCTCCTGAGCTCCCAAGAATCAAGTTATGAATCATGATTCACTTTGGCAATGTTTGCCTGAGAACAATTTCTGTGATTATTTCTCTTGACTGATGCAGAGAATTCTCAGGGACAATCATGCCTTCAGACCCAGGACACAGTGACCATTCTCTAAATGGCACTGATTATAAGACTGAAGACTGCTAACGAGATAAGTCTTTCAACAAGACGGCTAATATTTCCTAAATTTAAGATTTTGTTTGAAATCACCAGAAAGGATATAACTTGAGGAAGATAACTGAAAAAAATATAAATGGAGGATAGTATCCCTGGAACTTTATCCAACAGAGAATAGATTCTTTTGATTCTTCCCTACTCAAAGGATGGATTTTTAGTTCACTTCTCTATCCCCTCTACACATGGCAGGTGAAAATACATGATTTTTAAACATAACTCATGTTGTCATGGAACTGACTCAAATTACATATACTTCCTTATTTCAACAGAAGGGTATCAACTCCATGTTTCTTCCTCACTTCAAAGAAAGGCATGCAGTATGATAGACCTTGAATGCATTAAAAATTAAAAAGTCTTTCCCAACACATTACCACATTGCCCCTAAATCCTGGCTTAGCAGATGACTTGCATAAGGATAATGTGGTGACCAAAGATTTGTGCAGGGGCGTGGCTTAACTGTACGAGGGAGGGACATCATTTCACGTAAACTTGATATCTAGCAAACAAAGCTATCAACTATTATTGCAGTTGGCCCATAAATCAATATTGCATAAGAGGAAAAGCCACCTGAGAAAACTCTGATTCTCTGATCTTTTAGGTGGAAAAACAAATTTGAGTTAGAGCTGGTAGCTTACTGATAGGAAGTATTCAACAAAGACACACAAGAAAAGCACATACAGCAAGCTGGTCTTTAATAGGTGGGAAGCTGGTTGATAAGCCAGACTTACAGATTTTAGGATCCCTGTGGCATCTTCATGGAGCCAGGTAGGATAGACCACCTCATCATTCAGTATGGCCTCAAAGAGATCATCTTCGTTCTCAGCCTCGAAGGGTGCATGACCGCAGAGCATCTCGTAGAGCAACACACCCATGGCCCACCAGTCCACTGCAGGCCCATACAGCATTTCCTGGAGGATCTGTGCAAAGGGGACAACATGAGAGGTGCCTCATGCATCTGGTTAGCAAAGGTGTTCTTCATGACTAGGGGCAAGTGCAAAAATGGAATCCTCTGTGCTGTTCAGGCTTCCATCCATGCCTATGGAATGGTTTGTTTTCTCTGTGATTAACTCAAAAGACCCTTCTTTTCTAGGTGATCAAACATTGATGGACTGCTTAGGCTGAGGAATGACACATGCAGACCCAAAATAGAGAGAGTTTTGCAAATACATCAATGCAGAGGGAAGAGGAGACTGGAGTCATTCACTCATGTGGGAAAGATTCGAGAGCTTTTCTTTGTATCTGCTAAGGGAGGCTGAAATTAAATCATTAAACAGAGACAAAGACAAAAATAAACAGTCATGAGCAGAACATACTGCGTCCTCATTTAGGGTTAAAGTCTAAAGCAGCAGCAAAATTTACAAAAATATTTTCACTATTTAGTGGCACCTCAGACATTTTCAGCCCCATTCACCAATGAGCAATAAATGAGCTGCAGACATCAGCTTTTGATGTTGCCCATAAGGCTGAAGCACACAAGAATAGCCAGTATTACTCTGGAGCTCAGATTTCAAAAGCCATACCAAGCAGGCTCACTCACCTCTGGAGCAATATAGTCAGGTGTGCCACAGAAGGTGGCCGTGGTGACTCCATTACAAATCCCCTCCTTGCACATTCCGAAGTCAGCCAGTTTACAGTGACCTTCATGGTCCAACAGCACATTGTCTAGTTTCAGATCTCTGAAAGAGACCAAGAACAGCAGAGCGTGATTAGGCAGCCAGGCCCCAAACCACCCACCTGGAAGAACAGACACAGGACGGGTGATCAGACCCGTCCACAGTGACCACATGGGCTTTCGGCACATACTTCAGAAAGAATTAAACTTCTCTGGGTTGTCTGGATAAGAGGAAACCTACATCAAATCTCAGAACATGCCTCTATGTTCCAAGACAATGATCCCCACAAATGAGCTAACCACAAACCTTGTACCCAAAAGAAATCCACCCACCACATCACTCATTTTCTCCTCTTGCACTCATGTTTGCCCATCAGAGTTCACTCAGTGAGCATTCATGGAGAAGGTGGTTGCTGTGCGCCAGGGACTGTGATAGGCATCAAGAGTGCAGATGATCTTCACCACTGCCTGGTTCAGTTCTCAACATCTCCCTGGGCCATGTCAGCTGCCCCAAGCTGATCTGTACCCTATCTACTAGGGGCCTACTACTTACTGTCCACAAGGAACTCTCAATAATAATGGGGACACAAATCCTTGTTAGACTGTAAGCTTCATGGGATCAGGTTGATTTGGTTCACCATCATGTCCAGCAAAGGGTACCAAATCATTATTTGTATGTATAGGTATATGTGTGGATATGTGTGTGTGTGTGTGTGTGTGTGTGTACATACCAACTGCTGTACGGTACAAATGGAATGATGCAAGTGTAAAACAAGTGCTCTGAAAGAAACATAAGCAGGAACAATTACTCCTTACCAGTGGGAAGAGAGAGAAACAGTTTCACAGGAGAAGCAAAAATTGAGCAGGGTCAGATGGCATGAGTCACAGTCTCTCAGGCAGAGAAGGGGGGTGTGAGAAGGTTGCAGTGGCAGATGGATGGAGCAGGTGCCCAGAGGCAGGGACAGGCGTGGATGTGCAGGCGGCTCAGAGAAGCATGTTCTGGAGAGGGGCCGGAGAGTAGGCCTGGCGTGGGAGTATGGGGCCATGGAAAATCTTAGGGATGGAAGGAAAGTGAGGTCCTTCAATCTGTCGAGGGCCCCAAATGCCATGCTAGGGAATTTGATATTTATATAGAGGGCAAAAGAGAAGAAGCTCCTTAATTAAGGGAGTAGTAGGCCCCTAGTAGATAGGGTATAGATCAGCTTGGGGCAGCTGACATGGTCCAGGGAGATGTTGAGAACTGAATCAGGCAATGGTGAAGAGTAGAAAGTGTGGGGCAGGAAGGGGAAAGTAAGAAGAGCTCCTGTGAATGCAAAAATCAATAGCAAGGGGGCTAGAGTGGTGGCTCAGTGGTTGTGGTGCTTGCCTGGCATGCGTGAGTACGCAAGTTCAAACCCCAGCACCACACACACAACGAAGTCTTAGAGCAATGAAAGCCACATGAGAAAATGAAATAAAATTGTTTCTCTCTCTCTCTCTCTCTCTCACTGTTCCTCTCTCGTTAAAAAAAAAAAAAATTATTAGCAAGGCTTGAAAGCCATTTAGGGTGGCCAGGAGAAGCAGCAGGAAGGAGACTCTTGGTTTAGTGGGGACATTAATAACCAGGAAAAAGAAACAAGAATGGGGTCTGTGTGGAGTGCTCTGCATCCACAGAAGGCCTAGTATGTTAAGAGGAACCCAGGACAAAGGTGCTTTCCATTTCTCTCTAGCCCCTCAGAGCAGACTCCACTGGGGGGAAGAGAATTTCCAGCAGAGCTGTTTGGTAAAAGCCCTCCAGGTGGTTGGGAACATGGCACACACTGAGAAAAATAGGTAAAGGGTAGTGCCCTCCCCAGCACAGGCATCAAGCGCACCTTGATCTTCCAGGACCACTCATATCGCTGGCTTGGTTAGAGAGGGAGGCCAGTTGCCAGGGTGGGCTGGGAAAGTCCTGCAGACCAACCTCACTGACACCTTCTGCGAAGTTCAGTGGATTAGGGAACAGCCTTGGCCTATTTGGTGATGTCTGTGTTTTATTTAAAGGAACCATATGCAAAAATATAAGGTGGAGGAAAGACAGCCTGTTCAACAAATGGTGCTGGATGAACTGGACTATATGTAGACAACTGAAACTAGATCCATATTGCTCATCCTGCACAAAAATCAAATTGAAATGGATCAAAGAATTAGGAATCCAACCAGAAACTATACAATTGTTTGAAGAAAAAATAGGATCAATACTCCACGACATCAGTGTAGGCACTTCCTTCCTCAACAAGACTCCGATAGCTCAATAATTAAAGCGAAGAATCAATGAGTGGGATGCCATTAAACTGAAAAGCTTCTACTTAGCTAAAGATTTAGTCAAGAGTACCAAAGAGAAAACCCACAGAATGGGAGAAAATCATTACATGCTATGGCTCTGACGGGGGACTAATATCCAGAATATACAAAGAACTCAAAAAACTGAACACCAAAACCACAAATAATCCAATCAATAAATGGGCTACGGAACTAAACAGAAACTTCTCAACAGAAGTAGTCTAGAAAGCCAATAAATATGTGAGAAAATGTTCTACATCACTAGCAATCAGAGAAATGCAAATCAAAACTTCACTGAGAATCCACCTCACTCCAGTCAGAGTGGCAAAAGTGAAGCATGTGAATAATAACCGACGCTGGAGGGGTTGTGGGGAGAAAGGAACACTAACACACTGCTGGTGGGACTGCAAACTGGTACAGCCACTCTGGAAAGCAGTGTGGAGACTCCTCAAAAAACTAGGGTTGGAACTATCTTACCACCCACTGTCCCACTCCTGGGTATTTTCCCAGAAGAGCTAGAATTGGCACACTACAGAGACACAGCTACATCAATGTTTACAGCAGCTCAATTTATAAAATCTAAACTATGGAACCAACCTAGATGCCCCTTGCTGGATGAGTGGATTCATAAATTGTGGTATATATATATATACAATGGAGTTCTACTCTGCTATCGGGAGAACAATATCATGCCTTTTGCAGTCAAATGGATGGAAATGGAAAAAAATTATGCTGAGTGAAATGTCCCAAACTCAGAGACTCAAGGGCCAAATGTTTTCTCTCACATGTGGAAGCTAGTATGAAACCTACGACAGCATGATAGTCAGCTGAGTTTAAATATTAAACTCACCATAGCTGAAACTCCACATAAGCTGCGTTAAACATATCTGTGAAGGTTGGGGGAGAAGGGAGGGAGGCAGGGAGAGGAAGGAGGGATAAGGGAGGTTATTGATACAATGGGGAATACTCAATTCCCATTAGAAGACAGACAGAGAACCTCAAAAATATCAACAATTATTATACATCTATTTGTTCATTTCAAACTACAGTATGGTGGGATTACAGAGAAGACACAAGTTCGGGGAATGGAAGAAGGCGGGTGGATCGTGGTATAGGATCAACCTCAACTTACTATCTCACTATGTCAATAGCCACGTATGCATGATTATGTAACAACAATTCCCTCCAATATGTAAGACTATGATGAATTAATAAAAAAAAAATAAAAAAGAATTAAGAAAAAAGGAGCCATATACTCAAAGGCAAACCACATGGGCTATCAATGAGAGGAGGCTACAGGTCAAGCAGGGGACAATAGGTGACCTGGAGATTCCCCTCAGTTGGAGGCTGAGTGAGGCTGTCCTGGCCTCAGGCCACCTGAGACTATTTGGGAGTAATTATATCTCTGTCACTGTGGTATCTTCATTGGGTCTAGAACTGACTGCTTCCAGAGCCTTCACATTTACAGAAGGCTGAGTCTAGGCACCTGTGGTTCTTTCTATTTCCCTGTTCCTGGTCTAAGAATAAGAGACCTGTTGGCTTGCTAGGCCCCAGGGAAAAGGCTGCTCTCTGTCCACCCAGGATCACGTTGCAGCTGAGGATGTTAGAGAGGACAGAGCCGGCATGATTGGCTCCCACACTGAGCCCTGTGAATTAAGACAGACTGGCTGCGCAGGTATTACAGATGGCGGTCACTGGAAAATGCCCAGGAATGGAAACGAAGCTCTGTTTTCCAGGAATCCCTGACAGGTGTGTTGAACACAATGGAGCTTTCTGGGCCAAACCTCCCCTACCCCACTGCTTCTCTGCTCCTGGCTGTGGTCTCCCAGTGACAGGGGTACAATAAGGTCATGGTGTGCCCAGAGCCTGTGTGCCCACTTCAGAAAGCAAACCCTCTCTGCCGCTAAACCATATCTGGCCTGCAAATCAGTCCTGACCCCTTCTCCATGCAGAATCCTTCTTCCCCCTCCAGCCTGTTTTCCATGGGCTGCAGTTTATGGAAGTTGTTTCCTCCTCACTGTTCCACCAGACAGACAGACGGACAGACAGACAGACAGACACACACACACACACACACACACACACACACACACACACTTAGTCACTCACTCTCATTCTCTCCTCTTGCCCCAAGCATAAGGTTTTCAACCCATGTGAAGCTGCACTCACAAGAGCACCGGTGGACGGATGGGACTATTTGGGAGTAATCATGTCCCTGTCACTGTGGTATCTTCATTGGGTCTAGAACTGACTGCTCCCAGAGCCCTCACATTTACAGAAGGCTGAGTCTAGGCACCTGTGGTTCTTTCTACTTCCCTATTCCTGGTCTAAGAATAAGAGACCTGTTGGCTTTCTAGGCCCCAGGGAAAAGGCTCTGTGGTAGTGTCATAACGTAGGCCACCACCAGGTATTCTTCTACAGGTGTTTTCCTATTAGTGCCTGGTCCTTTAGCTTCTGTGGGACTGACACCAACTATGAGGGAGACAGCAGTGGGCTGATGTGATACATAATAATCTGAGGCTGTGGGGGACTGAGCCTGTGAAGCTGGCTTTATCAACACCATGTCCAAGCCCTGCGGTGCAGGCCTGTGTGGGCCTGAGCCCAGAGCACTCTCACTCACATTTCCAAACAAGCTTACTGAGTTTCCGAACTGTCCTGAAGCCGTTATGCCTACTGAGGTCTCTGGAAGGATCTTCTTGGGCAAGAAGAACAAGTGCTGACAGAAACTCACAGCAATCTAAAGAACGACCTGTGATTGCTCAAGAGACCTTGTGACTAATGTCCCAGGTAAGAGCTTGACTGCTTATTACTCAGCTGCTGTCACAGGGAGCAGGAATCACTCAGGGAGGAGAAAGTGCTTTGTAATCACTTTATCTGTCACCCACCATGGATCGATCCCCTCTGCACTGAGAAGTCTCAGAACTCAGGTCTCAGGAGACACACCTGAGCAGCACAAATGTGACTCATCTGGTCATAAGATGCCCGGGGCTACAAAGGCAGGTTAGGCACCTTAAACCTGACTTTTCAGTTTATTTTTAGGCATGATCAGGGCTGTGTGAGACCTGAGGGAAATGTCATAGCGGGTACTACACCAGGTACTATCTCGTGGGACAAAAACCTCATAGTGGGGTCCCAGGCCAATTCAGTCAACAGTATAATATAATCACTGGCTATTTGTTCTGCCCTCAGCCCAAATATCTCACACTTCCACTGTGAAGTCTGTCCTGATGTCCCCAGTCAGACACACCAATGTCAACTCTGTCCCTAGTGCATGGAGTTTATACTGCTATGACAGCAACCTTGCACTGGCTTCCAGAAGGCTCTGTGCATGCACCTGCGCCCCCCTTAGCAGGAGCTGAGTCTAACTCCTTCCTAGATCCAGCTGGGTACTGCCAGAAGGTGCTGACCAAAGAGATAAAGGGGAAGGATTTCAGATGGCTACTGGTGGAGCAGCTTTGGCCAATTTCAGAGCATTTCTTAAGTTCTTATTTGTGGGGAAAGAGATCTCCATAAAACCCACTGGGACCCTTATAAAAATTTTATCCCTCCAACACAGATTCCAGAGGGAAAATAAGAAACCTGAAGCTCAACTTCTTCTTTTCAGTGAAGCTGGAGAAAGGAAATTGATTTAGGAGGGGCAATCACAGGGCAAAGAAGACCAAGTAGAAGTCTTTCCCCTTTGCTGGCTTGCATCCAAATGGAAGAGTCAAACATCAGGAGCATTAATCAAACAAATCTAAAGTCTACTGAGCCGTGTAAAGCCATGTTCAGCTTCCACGCTGAGGATAAATCATACCTTTATTAGGAGGGAAAAAAAGCAAAAGCAAAAAAAAATTATCTGATGACTCTTGACTTAATTTGAAATGTGCAAAGGTCAGATTTTGGCTTTGGAGTTCCTCAGCCTTGTATGCCAACATATAACTCAGCAGCCAAACTTAACAAGGCTACACAATGAAGATTACAAGTTCATACAGGGCAGAGGCTTAGATCCTAAAATGCCAAAAACACAATTACGGGCTCACCAGTCATTAGCTCACTGAGGACTGGTATTTAATAGCTAAAGCTTTTGTCATGCAAGCAAAGAAGGGTAGACAGGGTTATTTTATCCTCTCTTCTTGCCTGAAAGGTACATTGTTCTTGCTGGGTAATCAGGGTTACTTAAAATGCCCACAGTAGTTTCTGAGAGAATTCCCAAGTGGTTGAAGACAAAGAAGATACAGAAATTGGATTTATTTTGTTTCCATCCTGACCATCCTGAGAGTAATAAAACAGAATGGCATGAGTATTTCTGCTTAGATCACTAGAATCAGTTACCCCTCTCAAAAAAATAAAGAAGAGGGAGTCATGAGCTGGCTCCTTGAATGATGAATCTGAGAGGCTATTCACAGTAACCATTTTCAATGCTTTTTTAAATTTTTTTTATCATGGAAAATTTCAAGCATGGACAAAAGCATAGAGAATAATATAACAATTCCTGGCCTGATGACACAGTGCCAGCAGCTGTCAGCACATGCCCAATCTTGTTTCATCTGTACATCTTCTCACTCCTTTCCTGACCCATATTTTTTCATATTTTTGTAAAGCAAATCCAAAACAGGAAATTATCTCATTTATACTTTATCATCTGAATCTCAATGATGATTCTTTAATAAAATATAACTTTCATACCAGTTATCAAAAAATATACAGTTGGTATGCAATTGTCAGTGTACTGCTAAAATCTGTTGCTTATTTGGGCTCCAGAGAACTTGAAAAAAAAAACTTCTGTAGATAATATAAGAAAAAATATGCCATCAGTAGCTATCCTATGTTATATGTTCAGCAAATGCTAAGTGTTTATTCATGCTATCCTGCTTTATCCTTTAGAGTGAGCTCCACCCCAAGATCATATAGCTAGCCAGGGTGAAGTCAGGATTTGAACTCATTTCTGCACACCTCCAAGACCTGGGCTCGTAATCCACTACACCATGCCCACTCTCTTCTGTATGGTGGTGTCTCTGGCCAACTCTCTGGGCAGCCTATTTCCTAGGGAGACTTCACTCATTAAACAAGAACCATTTGAGATAATCAATAAATGTCATTGTGAAAAGCATAATCAGAATTCTGCAAACAAACACCCACCCCCCAATGGCTTGTGCATGGGGAAGGAGTTCAATAGATTTTATGCAATCCTTGAAGGTTCAGAAATAAGGCAGTGCTTAGCAAATATTTCTCTAGTGGTCAAATATTCAGAGATAATTTATAATCCTCTTGTAAGGGGAAGAGGTTGGCATGTGGGTAAGTGTTAAGAGGTAATATTTGCCAAGAGTGAATCAGGATTATTATCTTAATTTTGAAACAAAATTAGTCTGGGCTAGTTTGTGTCTTGTCTGATTTTGTTTTTGAAAAATTTTAAAGCAGGACAATGCATTAAATTGGTAAAAGCATTTTGAAAAATCATCAAAAAGCAAATCTACAATTTGGTTTCATCATGTGCTAGAGAGGAGTGCCATTCATGCGTTATCTAATGGAAGGTACTCATCCCTTCACCACCCAGCAAATCCCTGAGTAGTGTCCACGAGCCAGGCAACATGCAGGAAAGGAGGCTGTCCTCACCCTCAAGGAAGTTAATGTCTGGTGGGAGAGGAAGATAATCAGATAACCACACAACAAACTCAATTATGAACCGTGACAAACACAAGAAAGAGAAAATGTGGGAGTATACAAAAGGAGGGCCTGACCTAGCACTGAGGAAAGGGTTCCCAGGAAAGTGACACTTGAGCTAGGATGTGAGATTATTAACCAAGTGAAGACAGAGAAAGAAAGGGAAGTGAGGGTGAGAAGGAAAACTCCAGGTGGAGGGAACCCAGGTGAGGGGTGTTTTATACAGTGAAGAAAAGTAGCTGGGAATGGTGGCGCACAACTGTAATCCCAGTGGCTGATTCAGGGCTTAAACACTCCTGGGTTCAATCCATGGAACAACAAACAAACAAACAAAAAAACAAAACAAAACAAAAACAAAAAATAAAAGGAAAAGAAAAGAAGAAAAAAAAAGTAGTATGTGGAAGTAGGATAGAGATGGCAAGAAGGAAGCAGGAACCAGACGGCCAGTGAGGATTTCAGTATCTAGCACCAGAGCAAAGCTTTACACAGAAAAGGGATGGCACCGGATCTGTGATTTTTATAAGTCCCCAGTTTCAACATGGAGAATGGCTTGGAAGGATTGAGACAGGAACCTAAGCATATCAGTTGGGTAGCTACTAGAATATCCAAGAAATCAGTAATGATAGCTTGGACTAGAGTAGGGGCAGAGAACTAGATGAATACAGAATAATTAGGAGGAAGATGAAATGGGCTTTAGTAAAGGAAAGATGTAGAAGACAAAGGGAAGGTGTCAGCAGGTTTGGCTCACAGAATTAAAAAAAATTTTTTTTGACATTTAATTCAGAAATGCAAGTGCAGGTGTTTAATAGGCAGCCACGTATACATAGCTGAAAGCCAGAGGAAAGGCTGAACTGGAGATATGAATTGAAGAGTTATTGCCTGGGTATGGATGAGTTCACCTGGGCACAGGGAATAAAATGAGGAGAGGGCCTGGGACTGCCTGGGGAAGAGTTCGCTGAGAAGATTTCTGGTCTTTTACACCGGACCACAAACACTAAAGATAAATTATACCCAGTGCAGGAAGGAGAGCTGAGGGCTCACGAAACTGGGGCCCAACTCTCTGCTTCCATGTGGACCAGTTATAGTCATGTCAAGGTTTAAAAGGATTACAAAACGCCAACCTTGTACCTTCCCAGTGGCCCAATGGACTCTAGGTTAAGCTTCAGTCTTGTTACATGATGTGATGCTCTTGTGAATATAAGTCTACACAATTTATTTTACAAAGAGGTTTGTTGCTAAATCATACATAATGACAAAATTTAGAAACAAGCTACGTTAATAGTGGAATGACTGAATAAATTATGGTATTTCTATGGCAGAATTATATGAAAGCTGCTAAAATTTTATGAATGGCTAAAAGCATAGGAAAATGCTTATAACAGAATATTTGGGTCTTCTGAAAATGATTTCTGATTAGAAAAATAGTACTTTAATTTTAAAATTCAACAATTCTTGAAAAATTATGGAGACAATGATGATAGGCTTATATCCTTCCAATATTTTCTTTTTCATGTGCCACTTACATGAAGTTATGAAGTAATTTGTTCTTCTCCCTTAGTGAATGTCTTGGACATATCTGTACAACCTACAGATCTGCCTCAATCTCTGCAATGGTTACATAGAATTCCTTTATAAAGATATACCATAATTTAACTAGTCCCTTCTCCATAACATTTGGGTTGTTTTTAATTTTTTGCAACTTCAAACAATGGAGTAATAAATACTATTTGCACAACTGTAGGAGTATTTATTTAGAATAAGATTTTCAGAAGTGGAAATGCTGTGTCAAAAGCACAAAATTTTACAGATTAAAAGATCATTTGTATTGTTTTTCTTGCCTATTCACATTTTACACAATTTAAAACTTGATCATTTTAAGAAGCTCATTACATATTAGAGACAATAATAATTTGGTTATACTGCTCAAAGCATATTAAATATTATTGCCCAGTTGATTTTTAAGTTTTGATTATGGTAACTTACAGAGAGTGAGTGACAGAGAAAGAGAGAATCGATTTTATTTATTTTTTCATCTGTCTTAGTTCTTCCAACACCTAGTTGTGTATACGGTGCTGGAGTTTGAACCCAGTTCCTCACTCATGCCCGGCAAGTGCGCTGTGAAAGTCACCACTCCAGCCCAATAATATTTTTAGGAGTCAAATCTATGAATCTTTTATTTTTAGCTTCTAGGTGTTGTGATATATTTGCAGGTTGATAACAACTGTAAGTGAAAGACCAAAATACAAACTTGTGTTTTCAATATTCTTTTCACTATGTTACGGTTATGGGGCAGGGAGATAAAGGGAAGGAAGAAAGTAGGGAAAAGGAGAGAAGAGAAAAGGTTAAAAATGTATTTCTGAATAATAGGTTTATGAATAATTTTTGTGATGTATTTCTACATTTTTTATAGGAACAAGACATTACTTTGATAACTGAAGTTATTAAAATATGTTTACATATCCTGGTTTTAACCCTTTTCTTTGATTTTTCTCTATAAGGAAGATATGTAGGGAAAATGACCCACTGGTGGCAATGATAAAGATTTTAGGGGAACATTGAAAAAAATGATCTTACTTGCGGAACCCGTGCATCTGTGGACTCGGAATTTTGAACCTGTTACTGAAAGCTCTTTCTTCACCACTGAAATGACCAAGTGCGACTATATACATAATTGTCATGGGTGCTTTCATATTTCCCATAGCCCCACAATGTGTCCCTATAGTCCAGACCAACTTAAGTATGCACATGAGGCCCTTGTTAAAAGAACACTCCGAGATGTTAAAGGAGGTCTGTATGCCATTTCTCCTCATGAAGTGACACATTATCTGGTGATTTCAAGGCCTGTTCTACTTGAACATCTGCTTAAGAACAAGTATATGAGAC
This sequence comes from Aplodontia rufa, assembly GCA_004027875.1. Classification (NCBI taxonomy): domain Eukaryota; kingdom Metazoa; phylum Chordata; class Mammalia; order Rodentia; family Aplodontiidae; genus Aplodontia; species Aplodontia rufa. Next base: position 117,812 of record PVKS010000808.1, on the reverse strand, counting down.
ATGAACATTTGTTCTTGCGATGCTGAATGCAAAATTACTCATTTTGTAATGAATGAAGAAAGTCAGTAATTTTCAACCAGCTCTGAGGCTCTTTCTCTTTATCCCCTCACAGCTCCTTCCAACAGCTACATGGTATGGGAAATTATAAAAATGCCTTCTGTGTAAGTCTGGTTATGACCCCCCCCCTTTAAAACATGGCCAGGGACTCACAAACTAATCCCCCCAGCCTAGGAGTTGGTCTTCATCCAGTTGTGGGAGTTTTCTCCCCTTCACGTACAGGCAGCATGTTGCCACCTTCACCACTGTGTTTACAAGGAACAACTTAAACTTGAGCGAAGGGACCCAGAGATTTCCCCCCACCTGGTCTCAAACCCTTCACTGACTCTCTGGACCAACACAGAAGGAAATGAGTTTCATGAACATCTACAGAGTCCAGCTCATACACTTCCTTAGGATTGTCAAATGAACTCTCAGGCTGACAGTTGAGACTTCTATTTTATTTATTTAGTTTTATCATTCCACATCCCTTACCACCCACCTCCAATATGGGGGCTGAAATTCCCTGGCTGAAGCAGCATACATTTTTTTAGTAGCTCTTCACAGTACTTGTATTTTGCACTTGCCAAGAAAACCTCTCACCAACTCTCCTTGTCAAAATGCTTCTTACATGATACCTGACAGCCTTCAGCTTGCAGATGCCCTCACAGAGAAAGCAGGGAAGCAGGGCTGAGGGCTTCCCACGAACACAACAAGAGATGATAGGCGCTTGGCAGCTGGGGGTCCGATTACTGGGCCGCGTCTTGGACAACACAGATAGGATGTGGGACTACAACACATTTGGACTTGCTAGTCCAGGGGGAATAAAGTGGTTAACAAGCTCAACTCCTCAGGTTTCTCATCCAGAAAGCTGAGAGCAGCTGACCCACAGGAAACCACCCACGTGGGTGGTTTTGCTTCCTTCAACAAATAAAGAGCGTTTCTTTTACAGTCAGTTTCTCAAGGGCAAGAACACAAGCAGGACCAAAGAGCCATGGGGGATTCTGAGCACTAGCAAGCTAGACACAGGATGGCCTCACTGGGATGGAATTAGAAATCAGCTCCTTATTTAGCAGTAAAATCAATCTTCCTCCCTCTCCCTCTTTCCTTTCGATGGCATTGAGAATTTTACTTAGGGCTTCAAACATGCTAGTCAAGTGCTCTACCCTCACTGATCTATATCTCCAGTTCTTTTTTAAAAGTCTTACTTTTAAAAAGATTTCCCAGGATGGCAGCAAACTTATGACAGTCCTGCCTCAGTTTCCCAAGTACCTGGGATTATAGGCATGAGCCACTGGACCCAGCTTCAATAAGATCTTAATCACAACAGGATTGACTGTGGAGTGGTGATGGGAAGGGCCAGATGGAGAAGATGGATCCCACCAGGTTTATGGTAGAATCCCCATATGGCACCAATACCAACCAACGGTTTCATGGAGCGAAATTCGATTAAACATTGGAAGGCACACAACTTTAAATGGTAGCCATTTATCAGCATTATTATTTTTGTTAGCGAGTGGATAAATGCTGTGGCTCTCCTCCTTAGCAAGATATGATACATACTTGGGCTATCAATACAAATACAGAGTGGATGTGTAGGATGAACTGGTCTAGAGAGCTAAGTACAACATGAGGACTACAATTAATAAAATTGCATAGAATTAGGGCTTTCATTAAATTAGATTTTAGTTGCTCTTGTCCAAAAATAACTATGTGAGATGACATACATGCTAATTTGCTTCACTATGGTAACTATTTTACTATCTATATGTATTTCATAACATCATGTTGTAAATCTCAAATATACACAATAAAATTTGCTTAAAATACATAAAGTAGGGGCTGGAGTGGTGGTTCAGTGGTTATGGCGCTTGCGGTGCTTGCCTGGCATGCGCAAGTACACAAGTTCGAACCCCAGCACCACGTACACAACAAAGTGTCTGAGGAATGAAGGTCACATGAAAAACTAAATAAAAATTGCTTCTCTCTCTCTTTCTCTCACTGTCCCCTCTTTCTTTAAAAAAATAAATAAATAAAGTAAAGGGTGATGAGACATCTTGGCCTGCCTACCCATGGCTGGTTCCCTCTAATGGAAACACTGGGCTATTATGACTATAGGGACACAGACCCTGTGGGCACTGAGGCTGGTTCCCTGAACACATTTGATTGACGGGAAATAGTAGTGTCCTTGCTTTGCTAGCACTGGAGCTTCTCTTTGGTTTGGAAAAAACAAAACAAGCAGGGTATGTTGTGGCCATTTACTGTCCAGACATGTGGCCTTATATAGTGTGAAAGGGGATGTGAGTACATTTGGGAGGGGTGATAAGGAATGCTTTATGACAGGAAGAGGAGAGTTTTTAGGGCTAAGCTCCAGGGGGGTGTGCAGGCTGTTTTTGGCAATGAGCTAAACAGAAGCCTTTGCCAGCATTAGTAATGCCTTATGCAATATTGGGAAGGAGGGGAGGCAGCCTTCCGACCTGAACCAGGACTGTGGCCACTTCAGCAGGTCTCATCTGGTTACCTATTATCCCCTTCAAAGATTAAACCTGAGCCACCTAAACAGAAGCCTCTGAATAACCAAAGAGGACACCTGCAGTTCAGAACCACTCCCAGGTCCTTGGAATTAAATACATACTTCACAGTTTAGTTCTGGATTATAGTTGGTATTCTTTTGTTCTCTATGTTTTTCTTAAAAAGTCTTCTTATCCTAATTGGATTATAGACTCCAAGGTCATCTCCAGAGCACTGATCACACAGGACAGCAACGTACACCCTGGTCACTTTTCAGGGAAATTTGCTGATTTTCTTCTAATGCTGGGCCCATAATCATAACAAAAGGTGCAAAAGACACTGAATTTTCTCCTAAGAAATTCCCTTTGGGAGAACTTACTGATATTCCTGATCAGTCACCCTATCCCCAGCACTTAGTTTTGCAACCAATGAGCATGGTTTTCCCTCAACAGCAATGTAGTTGTTCATTCCTTAAACATTCGATTCATATGTGAGGTGCCATACTAAGAAAGTTGTCATAATATTCTTCATAAAAGTGATCTTGTCAATGTACAAGTGTGAGCCACCATCACCTCCTGAGATCTTAGACAGTATTCACAAATCAGGGGACTTTCTTTTTTTTAGTTTATGTTAATTTTTTTAGTTTCTGTTTTTAGTTTAGAAAGCATTGCCCTGCCTGTAAGCAAAAGCAGCAAATGAAGAAACCTTTTGAGAGAGGAGTAAGTAACTAAGGTCTTTCTTCCCTAAAATGCTGAACTAATCTTTTTCTTCTATTGGTAGATAACAATGGGATGCATCATGACATATTCATACATGCATATAATATAATTTGGTCAATTACATTCCCCAGGACTTCCCTTTTCCCTCCCCTCCCCCTCCACATGGACCTTCCTCTACTCTACTTCTTCTTTCTATTCTCATGAGATCCCCACACTCTTTTCTTCTTTCTTCTCTCTAGTTTCCACACATATGAAAGAAAATACACAACCCTTGACTTTCTGAGTCAGGATTACTTTACTTAGCATGATGTTCTTAAGTTCTATCCATTTTCCTGAAAATCACATAATTTTGTTCTCCTTTAAGTTGAATAAAAACTCCATTGTGTTTATCCATTTTATTTTGTTTATCCATTTATTTATTCATACATTTGTTGACAGATAACCTAGGCTGGTTCCATAACTTGTCTATTGTGAATTGTGTTGCTATAAACGTGGTATACATGTATCATTATAGTATGCTGACCTTAATTGTTTTGAATAAATACCAAGCAATGGTATAGCTGGGTCATATGGTGGGTCCATTCGTATTCCATGCTCATTGCCATAGCAGTTGAACTAATTTATAATCCCACCAAAAGTCTAGAGGTTCCTCAAAAGAATAGAAATGTGTTTCTTTTCCCCACTCCTCATCAGTGCCAGACTAATCTTGACCCAACAAAAAATAGCTATTTCAGTTTGGTTAATTTCCCAAACACCTCGAGATTTTCTCTTAAAGCATCAAGGTTGCAAGATGATAGACCTTAATCTTAAAAAGTCACTGTCTCTGGATTTCAGCCCATAAATAACCTATACAGCAACATATCTATATGTACATTAGAGATGTAATTAAAGGCCTTTCACAAATATAAGGCTTATTTATTAGCAAAAACGGAGTATATTTCATGTGTCTTAGGGAACCAGGGTCCATGATAATGACCTTATCTGGTAGTTAAGTCAGTGACAATTCTGGGACAGAGCAAATCCATTTGCTTGGCCACAAATGAAGTCCTCCGTTACACAGAGAGACCAAAGGCAAATTCTCAACCATGTTCTAATGCAGTCAAAAGCACACATTTGCCTCCCTTAGTCTACTTACTTCTGCCATCTGCAAGTGACCTTAGGAAGGTCATTCAACTACCTTCATCTGCCTGATTTCGAGAGGCAATATAGTGTGAGGTTAAGGACAAAAATTCTGGAGCCAGACTGCCAGAATTTGATTCTTGGCCTTGCTGTCTATGAGCTATGTGACCTTTTTTAAAATTACTTAACCGCTCCATATTTATTTCCTTATCAAAAAATACAGAAAAGGAGTGATGAGTGCTTTAATGTGAATTGCCTAGAACCATGCCTGGAAAGCATTAAGTGCTATCGACACCTTAGCCACCATCAACAAAAGACCTCATCATCAAAAAACCAGACCACACCTGCATGGCTTACTGCCATGATTTTTCATAAGAACCCAAACTGATAACCAGTATCAGAAAACTTTGTAAATTCTACAGAACTACCGTAAGCTTTTGGTTTGGGGCAGGTAGGCCTACTGTATTATTAAGTTTTGCATCTGCTTATGAACCTCTTCTGGGTAATCAAGCCAGGAGCCAAGGCAGGCTCATCATACAGTGCGCTACGTCTAGCACCAGTTCCCAGAACCTGAGGGAAAGAAAAATCCAGAAACGGTGCAACCCTATCAGCCACAACACCTTTTTCTACTTCAGCCTTCTTTGCCAAATTCAAATTCTGAAGCATTAAAATAAAGGAATTAAGATCTCTGGTGTCTGCAGCCCAGGCTGGTAAGGCAAGAAAAGTGGGTTTCCCTGAGGTTCTCCTCGTTCATCCCGAACTGTGAAATGCTAGTGTGTTCACCAGCAGTGAGCCAAAAGAAGGTGCGGGAGGTCACTGATTCAGGTTGCTATTGACAACACCACTCTGGCTGCAGAATTTTATTTCCATTTCTGGAGAATTTAAATTCTCCAGAAACAAAACACAAAATTTTCAGGAAGTAAAACTGTATTTGTACGTCATATTACATTTGGCAGTATAGCCAGTATTCGTTTTCTACCTTCTCCTTGCCTAAAATTACTCGGGACATAAATCCACAGCAGATACTGGTTTGACACACTCGATGGCATGATGAACCCCAGATCCTCGAAGGCCACTGTAGGAGACGCTGTTTTCAATCCTTCATTGTCATAAACAGTGCTGTGATCAATGAAGGTATCTTCGGGACACATCCAAATTGCTTAATATTTTTTAAATCATGTTATCACAAATGAGCAATCAACTCCAAGTCACAAAGTTACTGCACCAGTGTTTGCCTTTGTTTACCAGAGAAAATCAACAGAGATTGGGAGAAAAGAACAGAGGACCTGAATTCCAAACTCTCATCTTGAGCTGTTATCATTTGATTCTTATTTTCACAACTAAAATGTAGTCTCCCTGATGAAAGGCAGCTCATTATTTCCATTCCTCTCTATTTTGGGTTCCCCTTGGTGCCTAATAGTGTTTTTCACACAGCAGACCCCCCAATAAATGGCTGCTGATATGAAGAGAAATTTTACTGAGACCCGAGAAGCTGGTCCAGGGAAGATGTGAGAGACGATTGGGGAGCTAGGTGGACTCTGCACTGGGCCCCGGGACCCATGATGAAGCTACCATTGACAGATCCCTCTGGTTTGGGGATGGCACAAGACCAGGAAAGCTCCCCAGGAACCTCAGTTGCTCTGAACACACTCTCAAGTCTACCCTACTCCAGGTGTCAGTCCTTCAAGACTAGTCAAGAATCAAAGCAATACCAAGAGAGACCAGAAAGCAAAATTTTCATTGCTTGGCAACTGCCTGTTCAAAGTTGGCTTATAGGTGAGAACAACCTTTATTCCTTTAAAGGAAGGGCATTAAAATTCCACCAACTGCCTGAACAGGATTAACATGGATTTAACTGGCTACTATAGGACTTGGTGCATTCTTAGAGTGGCTTCTGTCATTAGACAGTGACTGTGAGCAGAGGGCACAGAGGAGCCAGTCAGGCAGGCTGAGTGCAGGTGGGCAGCAGGCTGGCTTCTTCCTGAACCCCAAAGCTTCTGACAGATACTGATCTTTCCCTTTATCAGAGGCAGCATGGGGTTCAGTGGGGGGAATGAACAAGTTGGAATACTGTGATTATCTAGAACACTGTCCAGCAGATGAGTCAAAAAGCAAGAACACCCTGTCCTGAGCCAGAAAGGAGAGTGTCTGATTTCAGCTCTTTCACCTCTCTGGACCTCAGTTTCTTTATTTGTAAGATGATAGGATATGACCAGATGAAACTTCCTCGCCTCTTCTTACATCTGATCAATCATTAAGACTTGCAATTACTCCTAATTAGAATCAGATTCTTTTTCTACACTCATTTGCGATGGCCCCCGTTCTGCCTTATTTCCCATCTCTGCCCTGTCTCTTCTCTGTGCTGTACAGATATTTTTCTGAAATAGAATTCTGATCTTATCTCCTGAATGTCTGAGGCTATAAGGGGCTTCCATGGGGCTAACAGCACACCACTGCCAACCTGGGCTGCCCCTCCAGCCCTGTCTCCTTCCCCATGGCTCTGTTGCTTGCTTTCAGATTCTCGGAGAAGCACTGCAGCCTTCCGTGTGTCCCTTGACCCTTCCACATGTCTTCAGTGGCCTAGAGCATACTATTCAAAGTGTGGTCCATGGACTATGCTTGGCTGCAAACACTACAGGCCTACATTGTGGTCAGTAGAAAAAATGAACATTTAGAAATTGTTCTAACGATTTCACAGTAATTTTATGGCTGTTGAGTCTGTTAATGAAAATGTGGGCTTCTATTTTATATGCTATTTTTGAATTTAATTTTTCCAGTAATTTATACTCTTAGGACATTTTATAAGAGTATAGGTCCTAAACAGATTGCAAAAGGAAAAAAAAATCACAACCATTGGATCACCACTACAGTGAGTTGGAGGAGTCTGGTTTACACCTTTCTTCTATTTCTCTTCTGGGCTAACAACTTACTTCTGTCTCAGGTGAAGCTTTTGTGTCTCTGAAGCCTGCACCCCTTCCTAGAACAAGCATGGTGTTTCTCCTCTGAGCCCAATGCTCTTTCTAATAGCATTTATTTCACTGTCCTTCCCATGCTTAATTCAGCTCTCTCAGCCAAGACAAGGTGGCTGGCCCAGGCACTGGGTGGTAAATTAAGTATACACTGAACTGAACAAGTGCTAGGTTTTCTACCCTCAACTTTGGATGCATTCCCTCTATCCATGTTCCCCTTGAGCATGAAGATCCTTTCATCCTGTGCATCTCCCTCCAACACCTCCCTAGTGTTTTGTGCATGGTGGGTTCGGAGAGAATGAGAAAGAAATGATGAGGTTGTTCTCTGCATTTCGTGGGAAATCTTTCCTGCCACCCATCCAGTTGCACTGTTCTTTCTCCATCCCTCAATGTGGTTCTACAGTTAATCTAAGAAAATTGGCTTGTAGGTACAACAACCAGTGACTAATATGTATGGCTGGTGACTAACCAGCCTTACAGCAATGTGGTATTATAAACCAGACAAGACAAATCGCCCCTGTATACCTTGCTTGAAATTAAAAGGTCAGTTCAGGAAGAAAAGGACTGATGAGGTTCCTGAAGTCCTTCATCAAGTTGAAAACCTCATTTGATATACTTTTTAAAGGTCTTTCATGGAAAATTCCAAAGCCAGAAGGGATGGACTATTACATAGGAAACTATCTAAAAGCTCAGAAAATTCTTTAAGCCTAAGCCAAAGAGCACAACTCCAATAATATGGAATTAATTTCTTTTTGAAAGTTGATAACCCAGAAGTTTGTCTGGGAATCACCTAGTTCCCTGCTTTTGCGGAGAAGGTAGTTAGGGAATGGAGTTCCAGAACTTTGGCCCCTTAGGATCTACTCCTAGATTTTCCTTCTGAGGCCACAGAAAAATTCTCTCCCTCTTTCTCTGCTTCAGAGCTTGCTCCTTTAAAAGAGGCCCTGTGATCACCTGCCCATTTACAAGATGTGGTGTATGAAATCCTGGCCCAGCAGTACCTGAAGGGTTCCGATCAACAGAGTCAGGGAGCCAGGTTCACTGAAGGTTCAGAAAACACAAAGCATGCAAGTCTCAGAATCAGGACAAGTGATTAGAGAGAGGATCCTAATCCTCACCCAAATTAAGAAGCAAATCATTAACTGATTAAAAAGAAACATTTAGTGAAATTAAAGATATGAAAAAAGTGCATTATTTTGAAAGCAAACTGTTCCAACGGAATGATAAAGGAAATGTATCACTTGAGTTCCACTCAGATAAATCCATTTCACTCTGAATTTTATGGTTGTTCCAAACAATGTGTCCCTGGAATGGCCTCGGCCCACCGGCCCACCAACACAGAAGTGGACTCAAAGTGTTTTATCTAGGTTAGGTGGCACAGTCCTGGCCAGGAAGGTGGTGAGATCTCTCCTCCTGTAACTTTCCACCGATGCGAACCAGGTCGTAAGTGTCAGGAGGCAGCAGGGACAGGTCTGTGTGGGCAGCGAGAGAATCCTGTGCTGTGGCAAGGACAAGCTTTCTCTTCCTCATTTCTACCATCAGTTATAGGCACACGTCAGGAACGGCTGTGAGCCTTTGCAGTTTGTGCCATGAAGGAGTCAAGGCAGCTCTAGGGATGCCTTTTCCTCCTTATGCAGGTCAGGAGGTAGGAAGCTTCCTCCACCCTGCCAGGTACCCATCGGGCAGGCCTCACCATCTGAGAGGTTCTTCTTACTGTGGGATGGGAGCTGCCCCAGCCTGCTTCTTGGCTGGCCACAGCCAGGGGTGACAAGGGTGAGTAGCTTGAGGGGCACCTTCCGCAGAGACTGCAAGCATGGCTTTCCCACCTAGTTGTCCTCAGGAGAAAGCTATTCACCCTGGACAACAGTCACCTTCCCGGAGCGGGCTCTCAGGTTCACAGAGACGAGTTGGATAATTCTAATTTTTAACCAAATGAAGACAGTTAACTAGCCCAACTGCTGGTGTCAAGGGAAACACGCCTGGCTTGTGAAAAGGGAGATCTGATGGACACCACAGGCTCCACCTGAGTCATGAAACCAGAGTAAGAGGTGAGTTCCCTGAGGAGTGACTAAGTTTAAGTCTCTAACCACTTCTAAGTGTCCCCGGTGTAGGCTCCTCCTCCTCCACCCTCCCTTGAAGGGTGGGAGATTCCCTGGGGCTCTGTTCCTGGCCCTTGCCTGGGTTCACTTCTAGCACTCCTACTAGACCATATGGCACCCTGGTGCAATTAGAAAAAGGCACCCCTTTCTCAAGACTTGTAACTGCCATCTGCCAGAACACTCAGCAGTGATGCAACTCTCCCAGGTCATGCAATGCTCCACTGTCCGCCTGCTTGGTTCTCTCCCTGTGCAGCTGAATCCCACGAGGACAAGTGTTACCCTACACAGGCAGCTCCCAAATCTAAAACTCTACCCTGACACTTCTCTCCAGCGATCCAGACGTGTTTCTTGCTGCATTTTCTAATAGCTACTGGGGTTATTTCAATCTTTCAAACACAAAAACATGAAAACTGAACTTTACCCATCTTTACTGCCTTCCCTTGGTTCAACCCTTCTGAGTTCTCCTTCCCTGGAAATCTTGAAGCCATTGTTGAGGCCTCTCCTTGATCTTAGTGCATCCCAGGGTCCTCTCAGCTCTTCCTCCCTGTGTCACTCCCACTCCTCTTCTCCTTTCTCTGTTCACCATCACTGACTTGCATCAGGCTGTGGCTATTTCTCACTTGATCTATGGCAAAATCTCCTCTTTTAATTCCTGGCTTCTGGGCTTTCTCTTCTGTACTCTAACATACTACATTTATTTCCTAATGGTCTCTTTCTCAAAAATCTCTGTTGGCTTCTACTAACAGGAAAACAAACTTCTTAGTTTACATTCAAAATTGTCCATGTTCTCACCCCAACATCTCTCAACTGTCACCTCCACCCTGTTTCTTCCCAGGCTCCAGTCCTGGTCCCACCAAGTCACACCTTGTCTTTACAGTTCTTTAGCTCAGGATGCGTTCTAGCTTCCATGCCCCTGTCCCTAGTGTTTCTCCACCTGACAGGTATCTCCCTATTAACTAAAATCCTGCATATCCTTCCAGGCCAGCTCACATGCATGCCATCTCTTCCCAAAGCCTCTACTGATTTTCTCCATTAAAATTAAAAAAACTTCCTTTTCTGTGCTCTCAGTGCACTCTGTATTCTGCTTTATGGTATTATGTCTTACATTGTCAATTTGTGTGTGTTTGGAACTCAAAAAGAGACTAAATCCTTGAGGCCAAAGATCCGGTTTTATCAACTTTTTGATCTTCAAAGGTGAATACAGTACAAAGCAAGTACTCAGGACCTGCTTCACCTGGTAACTAAGTTTCTCTCGTGGTCAAACAAAGCCCACAGGCAACTTCGCCCTGGTCTAGCCCGCATATGTGTAAAGCATCAGCCAAGCAGGGGCAAATGAGTACACTGCAGTATGCCAAGTACAGCATGAAGGGCACTGTCCAAACCAAAAGTGTACAGTTAAACCACAGACACATACTTAGGCCATAACTCACAACCTCATCAAATGCAATTCCTGGAAACTGCAGGCTCTGGCACCTTGAAGGATTCAGGGACCTCTTTCTGGAGTCTATTCTGCCTCTGCACAGCTCTCCAGATCCCGCAATGGCTCAGCCCTCCACCCAGGCTAAGAAGGCGTTATGGGGGGCTGGGTGTGTTGCTCAGTGGTGGAGGGCTCGCATGGTGTGTGTGGGTCCTTAGGTTCAAACCCCAGCACCTCAAAGCAAAACAAACATGCAAAAAGAAAAGAAATGCATCACAAGAATCTGAACATTAATCGGAGTGCTGCTCACCTCAGAGAAGGTGAGAGCATGGCTTGGCATCAAGTGAGGATAAACGGGATGCTTACGAACCTAGTTCATAGCGTTGCCTTGAGAAAAAAGCAACGAAGAAACTAAACCAAACCTTGACTCTGAGTTCTGACTGAGTAAGAGTGTCCTCCAGCTTTGCTCTTCAAGAGGTGTTTACTGAGACAAGGAACCTCAAGAAGGAAGACCATTCTCAGTCCTGGGCCTCATTTACAAGATAAGCTCAACCACCTTATCAGCATTTTCATCTCTGCCCTGTGTGATGCAGGGACATCAAACCCACCCTTATCTGAGACCAGATTACCTGGTTTCTGGGAAAGAAACAACCCTGAGCACAAATCTACTGGAAGCTGGGGAGGGCTGGACTGACTTGCTTTCCCGACAGAGGGAAATGCTGGTGTCTGTGCTACCACTCCAGCACCCTCCTCTGCGGGAGACTGACTTAGCAAAAACAAGGGGAAGTGCTTTCAAATCCTGCTGACCTGACATTGTATCAACCGTCTTGACCGTGTGTTCTACTTCTCTTTCAGTGTCACTGAGATGGCCATAGTAACACTGGTAACCGAGTCATCCGCCATCCTTCTGCCTGGAAAGGAAACAATTGCTACCCCACTCTCTAGGGAGGAACAAGACTCCAAGTCCTGTATTGCCTTGATTCTAAGATCAAGGACTGTTCCTTCCCTTCAACACTTGTGAAGTAGGGAAGTTGCATAAAAGTAATGACAAAACAAAACAAAAAACCTCGCCAGCTGTCAGTGCCGTTATTCTCAACCAAAAATCAGTGAGATTTTATAATCTATGCTTTTTTGGCATCAAGGAAGTACGGGGTTTTTAATATACACTTCCTTTTGTCAGTTACTGTTTTCAAGGTTGGGGAACCGGAGGGAAAGACATTAAAAAAAAAAAAAACTCCTTCACTGAGTTATGACTGACCTACAAAACGCTGTAGATGTCTAACGTGTACCATTTGATGTTTGGACACATGTATATATCCAGGGAATCATCACAATAAACTCATTCATCATCTCCAAAAATCGACTTCTTTTTCTGTTCCCTTTTGTGATAAGGGCAACTGACATAAGATGTACACTTTTTTTTTTTTTTTAAGAAAGAGAGGACAGAGGGAGAGAGAAGCAATTTTAATTTAGCTTTTCATGTGACTTTCATTCCTTGGACACTTCGTGGTGTATGTGGTGCTGGGGTTTGAACTCGCGTGCTCACGCATGCCAGGCAAGCGCCGTAACCAGAGCCACTGCTCCATCCCCAGATGTACACTCTTGGCAAAGTTTTAAGCACACCAGTATTGTTAATCGTAAGCTGCCCCAAGTAGTACAATAGATTTCAAGAACTTACTTAACTTAAACTTTGTAACTTTTGACCAACACTTTCCCCTTTAATCCTCCCTCTAGTTCCAACAACCACCAATCTTCCCTCGGCACCTAGGAGCTTAACGATTTTAGATTCTATGTATTCACTATATCATGCAGTATTTGTCTTTGTCTGAATAAAATGTTCCCCTGGTCCACCTATACTGTCATGAATGACAGAATGTCCTTTTTAAAAACAGAGTAATATTTCACAGCAAATTTTCTCCATCTGGCACTGATGGACACTTAAGTGTCCACATATTTTGGCTACTGTGAAGACTGCTGCAACAAGGATGGGGGTACAGAGGTCTTAGTCCACCTGCTGTTACTATAAGAGAATACCTGAGACTGGCTGATTTATAAAGAACAAAAATTATTGGGTGCAAGGCTCTGCAGACTGAAAGTCTAAGACTGAATGGATGCATCTGGCAATGACCTTATGCTGCATCTTAGCAAGAAGGGTAAATGGCGTAGGCAGACAAGAAACACAAGGGTGACCTTGCTTTATGACAACCCATCCAGCAGTAACCACACAAGCCCTCAAGAACTATATCAATCCCTCCTAATGACCTAATCATCTCTTAAAGGTCCTACCAGCCTTCAGTGCTATCACACGGGGGGGACCAAATTTCAATAATCATTTTAGGAAGGGATAAATTATGTCCAAACCATAACAGCAGATATATCTCTTCCAGACCTAGATTTTAATTCTTTGGATATACATGCCCAGAAGATGGATTGCTGGGCCATATGGTGGCTCTGTTTTTAAGTTTTTGAGAAGCCTTCATGTTGATTTGCTTAGTGGCTGCATCAATTCACATTTCTAACAACAGGGTATAAGGGTTGCCTTTTCTGCATATTCTTGCCAACATGTGCTATCCTTCAGTTATTTTTTTAATTCATCCTAACAGATGTGAGGTGATATTTCACTGTGGTTTTGATTTGCATTTCCCTGATGATTAGTTGTGTTGAGTGCCTTTCCATATAGATGTTGGACATTTGCATGTATTCTTTAGAGAAATGTCTACACAGGTCCTTTGCCCATTTTATTTTAATTAAGTTATTTGTTGTTGGGGGGTTTTTGTTTTGTTTTTTTCTATTGAGTTGTACGAGTTTCTTATCATATTTTTTGGATATTAATCCTGTTTTAGATAATATCTGAAAATATCTCCTCCCATTCCATGGGTGGGCTTTTCATTGTGTCAGTTGCTTCCTTTGCTCTGTAGACACTGTGGCTTGCTGTAGCACTTCCCATATGTTTATTTTTGCTCTTTTCACCTGTACTTTTGGTGTCATAGAGAAGGAGATTTTTAACTGAGACATTTAGAGTACATACACATATATTCACCTCCAAAGACAAGAGAGTCTGCAACAATTCCACTTGAAGAAGAGACTCTTGGGAGGCCACTGGCTGTAGGAACTCTCACGATAGTAAAACTAAACTGTTTCGTTAAACGTCCAGGAAGACCCACAGTGTGATCAGAGGCAACAAGAGGCATTCGGGTCCCCTTTGCTCAGTTTGTTTCTTTCTCTGAGAATAGGAGGCTAGGGCACTTGGCTGTGAGCCTCTTATATCCTTCACAGAAGTCACTGAAGAGAAACTATGGAGGAGAATGGAGGGGGTGGAATTGGCTAAAGAAGAAAGAAGGTTGAGCTTTCCAGAGACAGAGCTCACCCAAGAGCCCTGGCATTAACACTTGGCTCATGTGGGGTTGGCATGGCAGGAAGGAACCCACGTTCCCTAGTGGGCATGGATGGGTGATGCCATTGAACCCACGCGTACTTCAGTGTGTCTGGACCACAGCCATGGCCCCACTGATGCGAGGCGTGAGTTGCAGCACAGTAAAGCCTCTCTCTGGCGTGCCATAGTGATGTGAAGAAATTCCATGAGGAAAGACAATATTCTTGACATTTCTCTAAGCACTCAGACTTTCCAGTGGATTTCCTTGAGCATAATCTTTCTGTCATCCAAAATGCAGAGGAATAGCTCAATGTTTCCAAAGTGAGATGGAAAATCTCACCGTGGTTAGAAAATGCTAGTACTGTCCTCATTTACTCTGAAAGACCCACAGAAACCTACTGAAATGTGAAACAGAACTGGGCCCAGAAGATGCTTGAAGCTAAAGGACACCTGGGGTCTTTGGAGGAAGTGAATTAGTGGCCAGAGACATAGGCAACCTGTGCCACACTGCTTGCTGGGTGGTTGAGAGTCCTCATCTTTCTTGTTAAGCTGAAGGTTAGTCACATAGATGTGTGAGTTCTGCATGGTTAGACTGTGCACCTGGAGTGTCCCATTAGTCCCTACTCAGAAGATAGGATTTTCAAAGTCCAGGTAATACACTGCTATAGACTAAAGGTTTACCCACTCCCCAAATTCATATGTTGAATGAAACCTAATCTCCAACATGATGTATCTGTAGGTATGGTGTTTGGGGGTGATTAGGTCATGAGGACAGAGCCTTCACAAATGAGATTAGTGTTCCTGTAACAGAGCAGGCCCTCACCAGACACCAAACTCGCTAGGGCCTTGATCTTGGATTTTCCACCCTTCAAAACTGGGAGAAATAAATTTCTGTCATTTACAAGTCAATCTATGGTATTATGTCAAAGTAGCCTGCATGGACTAAGGAAAAATTTAGTCATTCAACAATGAAAGAAGGATAGAGTGAGGTAATTCATTTTACTTATTTATATGTTTGTACTAGAATACAGCCTCATGTGGGCCAGGAGCTGGCCTAACTTGGTCACTATTATATTCCCAGGCACAAAGCAGATCTCAAGTGTCTATTGAATGCCTAACTGAATGGATGAATAAATCAATGTATGTGGACTCAAAAACTTAAAACTACAGATGAATTAAATGTCATGTAAATGTAACACAGCCTCTGAACCTGCATTCTGCATCTGTGGATTACACCAATCATGGATTTAAAATATTTGGGGCAAAAGCTGTGTCTATATTGGACACGTACAAACATTTCATTCCTTGTCATTATTCCCTAAAATGTGTAGTGACTTTGTACACAGTATTGCTGTTGCATTAGGAATTCTAAGTAGACCAAAGATGCTTTAAACTACGTGGTAGGATATGCATAATTTATGTACAAATTCTACTCCATTTTGTATAGGTGACTTGAGCATGTGTGGATTTGGAATCTGTGGGGATGGGGAGTCCTGGAACCAATCCCAATGAATATCAAAGGACAGCTCTATATTAAAGTATCATCTAAAGGAAATAAAACAAGGAACTCGGGAAAGGCAATTTCTCTTATATTTCTTTGAAACTAAGATATTAACCGATGCTGAAAAAAAATTTTTTTAAAAACATCGGGACGGCGAGAGAGAGAGAGAGAGAGAGAGAGAGAGAAACAATTTTATTTAGTTTTTCATGTGGCTTTTGTTGTTCTGAGACTTCCTTGTGCATGTGGTGCTGGGGTTTGAACTTGCGCCCCTGTGCATGTCAAGCAAGTGCTGTAACCTCCGAGCCACCGCTCCAGCCCCGAAAAAAAATTTTTTAATAGTTTAGCTGTATGTGGTGGCACACGCCTGTGAACCCAGTGATTCAGGAGACTGAGGCACGAGAATTGCAAGTTTGAGGCCAGTTTGGGAAACTTAGTGAGACCCTATATCAAAAAACAAAAGGGAGGGCTGGAGCAGTGGCTCAGTGTTTACAGCGCTTGCCTGGCATGCGTGAAGACAAGGTTCAAACCCCAGCACCATGTACACAATGAAGCATCAGAGCAACAAAAGCCACATGAAAAACTAAATGAAATTGATTCTCTCTCTCTCTCTCTCTCTCTCTCTCACTGTCCCTCTCTAAGAAAATATAAAATAAAATAAATAAAATAGCTCAGTGATAAAGCACCCCTGGGTCCAATCTGCATCAACAACAACAAAAAAAAGTTTAGTAACTAAATTTTCAATTCATGGACTAGAGAAAGGTAGTCCATGAAAGGAGAACACTGGAGGAATTCCCCTCCTACAGAGGACCCCTCTCACCTGGTGAAAACACCCTGTTTCCTTTAGCTCTGCCATCTCACAGGAACAAAAAGTAAAATGCAGACACCTCTTGAAACGGCATCTGTGAAGGTACCATCCGCATAGGCCTGAGAGTGAAAGGGTCTACTGGAGGAGGCACGGGAGCACATCAGGACTTCTAAGGGCAAACTACAACAGAGGGTCTCTCCTACCTCTGCACCAGCTGAGGCAACCTAAGCATATTCAACGTTCAAGCTGTTTCTTCAATTCTTCTGTTGAATATTTTTGTTCTTTATTGACTTCTCATCTTAAAATTCTCACGAATTTCTACTGAGAATGAATTCTTACAAAGTAAAGTTTTTGATTCTGGAGTTAACTCAAAATGTAAGGTGCAGGGGCTGGCATGCAGCTATGTGGGAAAGCATGTACTTAGCATGTACCAGGCCCTGGGTTCAATCCCCGGCATCAAAACCCAAACTAGAAACAAAGCATGGTACAGGGCACATTTCCTGGACAATCTATGGAGTGAGGTATTCTGAAAATATTCTGCCTGGTAAGCCCCTGACTCTACCTCTTTCTTTCTGTGAAAACAGAATATAAACAAACACAAGAACGTCTACAAATGAAGCGCAGCGCAGCAGCCCCTCTGATGCACTTAGAGTCACAGCGCTTTCTAACAGATTCACTTCCTTGGGTCGCACCCAGCAACACCATTACACTCAGCCTTCCTGCCCATAAAACACTTCAGTTTTTCCCAGTCTTGCTGCCAAAGCCGAAATGCCAAAAAATGCTGGGCACCTGGCCTGTGATTATAGACACTTCATATTTTACAGGAATAAGCTGCAGAGAACAGAGTTTTGCTTCTTAAATGGCAGTGGAACAGATAGAGCACTCAGGCTACGTGGACAGCCTGAGCATTTGCTTAGGAGAAACAAAGCCCTCACAGATTCGCCCAGCCCGTGGGCACCTTCGTGGCAGAGGTAGAGGACCTTAGATAACCTTCCTCATTTATTTCTGTTCTGTTCTGTTATTTTTTAACCTTTTGAATTACTCAACCAAATTCTTACAGGAAAAATAAATCCCTAGCACACACACAAATCAGACACAAGGAAGCTCAGATACAGCCTCTGATAGGTTTGAACCTGCCTGACTGCAGATGAGAAAACAAGACTTCAGTGTCCTGCAGGATGACACTGGGTCCCCTCACTGGTGTGGCAGTAAAGTGGACAGCCCATGCATGGCATTCTTATTTCTAGTCTGCTTTTGTCAGCATTTGGCTAGGTTTGTAAATTAACTACCCTGCTGCAGAATGTTTTTCTCCATTCCATCCTCAGTGTATGAGTTATTTTTTTTTAAGAGTCTGTCTCCCCTCTTTCCTTCCTCCCTATCTTTCCTGTCCTTCCTTCTTTCAAGAATCAATACAAGATGGGCTGGAGCAGTGGCTCAGTGGTTACGGTGCTTGCTTGGCAAAAGCACCAAGACACGAATTCAAACTCCAGCACCACATAACAACAAAGTGTCGGACCAACAAAAGCCACAAGAAAACCTAAATAAAATTGATTCTTTCTCTCTCTTACTGTCCTTTTCTCTAAAAAAAAAAAAAAAAAAAAAAAAGAATCAATACAAGAGCCTGGGCTCGCTCAAGAAGGGCTCATGATGTCAAGACGTATTTCTATACAGGCTGAATTTCACAAATCAGCGTCACCTGCCTCTCTTGATTGCTCGGTCCCATTTCTTTGTCAAAAGAGCGTTAAAAATCTCATCCTAGGTGAGCCTGGAAAGATCAAGAGTCTCCGTGCCCAGTTCAACTAAGATTTCATAGCCTCTCTTGCTTCAATTTGCAAAATCTTGGGCTGCTGCTCCCACCTGTTCTCAGAGGACAGATGCTAACTTTTGACTCCCCCTCCCCACCCTTCCTAGCCCGATGCCTTGAGAAGACCCCCTTGAATGAGCGAGCCACTTCTACATGACGCGAGGTACAACGCACCACGCTGCTGCTCTTCAATCCAGTTCAAAACAACAACTGATCTCTCCTTGGAGCTATGGCACTGCAGTAAACTTTTAAAAGCCTGTTCTGTGATCAAAGGGAAAAAAAACCTGCATAGCTTCTCCAACAAGAAATGCCCGAATTCTTAAAATGCTTGAACTGTCACCTCCAAACGCTTCAAAGAAAAGGAGGCTTACCTACTATCTATACCGGTATGGATCTCATCTCTCTAAAGACTTAGGAAAAACTGCCATTCGTCAAGTATAGAATATACCACTTTGTTTTTCAACAAGAAATGCATTCAAACCCAGCTTCTATACGTGTAGATAGTCTTTGAAAGGACATACAAGGACACACCTAGAGGAAGAGAAATTGGAAGGCTGGAGACAAGGGTATCAGGAGGATGTAGCCTCCACTGTAATCATCCCAGAGCAATTAAAAATTATCCTCTTTGTTGTCACGTGTACGTGTTAATTTACATTTTAACGTTAACATGACATTGCTCTATTCAATAAAGATACCTTGTTTCTACCCATCTTCCTGCCACTTATCTCTTTCCAGTGAATTCTCCTGGACAAGCGTTGGCTTAGCTGCTACAAATAAAACAGAAAGGAAGAGAAGAAACAAGAAATACCGCTATACCCTGTGCCAGGTACTAAGGGATATAAAATAAAAACAAATAAGAAAAGAAAAACTCAGGATGCAGCCCTACTATAGTCATGACAAATAAGAGAAAAAGCATGAATCTCATTACTTTGAAGTGTGCATCCCCTTGGACACATTTCCTCTCTGTCTGCCTGCTTGGCTTACACCCCTCGGATCTCTCCTCTTCCACTGCCCATCCCCCACTCCTTTGGTGTAATTATTTTTTGAAAAAAAGTTGTCCTCAAATATCATAAAAGTAATATGTTCTCATCACAATCAGTGAGACAATGTAAGGACACACAGTGGAAAATTAGTAACCATTCATCCTGCCAAAACATCCTGGTTTGTTTTTGTTCTATGACTTTCTCCATGCATTTACCTGAGAACAGTCTTCATCTACTGGTTTTTGTAATCTTTTTTCTTTTTTGTGGGCTACTGGAGACTGAACCCAGAGGCACTTCACCACTGAGCCACACCCCCAGCCCATTTTATTTTTTTATTTTGAGAGTCTCACTAAGTTGCTTAGGATCTCACTAAATTGCTAGGATTAGCCTCAAGTTAATGACCCTCCTGCCTCAGTCTCCCGAGTTGCTGGGATTATGGTGTGAGCCACCCAGGTGGCACCCAGCTATTGTTTTTTTTTTTTAAGGGATTAAAATGAGCTCACACACTACTCTTTAACATGTTTTTCCCCACTTAATTTTCAATGAGGAACAAACCATTCAATTCAATAAGTTTAGATTTATTCTTTTTCCTCTCTTTTCTTTTTGGTACCAGGGAGTGAACTAGGGACATTTAACCACTGACCCACATCCCAACCATTTTTATTTTTTTAAGACAGGGTCTCCCTAAGTTGCTGAGGATATCTTTAAGCTTGTGATCCTCCCACCTCAGCTTCCTGAGCTGCTAGGATTACATGTGTGTGCCACCACACCAGGCTTAATCTTTCTTTTGATGTAAAATGTGTATCATTCTTTTAATAGCTGCATGATACTCACAAATTCTGGCACAGATCACATTTCCCTGAGACCCACATAAAAGGAAACTTTGAACACCTATTCTGAGATTATCACACCAACAACTAACCTCCACCAAGCTTGCTACCCTAGATTCAGCATCAATAATGCCCAATTTAAACACCAAGTGTTACTTGGGAGATGTACTGTGAGCTACCAACACCATAACTCATATTAGTTAACCAACTGCTCGTTAAGAGAGACCTGACTTCATAAGAAAGGAAGAACGTAACTAGCCAACCGGGTATCAATGCAAGGATCTAGAATGCATAATGACATGGATGGTTTATGATTTCTCAGAACTCAGAAGTTGTGAAAACACAGCCAGATTGAGCAATACCATGCTGATGGCACTTCCTTCTTTGACAGGTAAGCTAGATCGAGACACTCAGATTGCCTTCAAATATCTGAAAGGCTTTCTCTAGAAGTGATCTATATCTTTTTCTGTGTGCCCCTTGGAGGTAGCCCACAATCAGTGAATGGAAGCTACTGGTTGAGTCTGTTTGAGTCAACATAAAGAAAAAATCCAATAGTCATAGATGCCTAAAAAGTGAAGGAAGTAAGTTCCATTTTGCTGGGGGTAATCTAAGCATAGAAAAAAAATGACCACTCAGCAGAATGCTAGATACTCATGCTTTGAAACTTGTATATAACTTGGAACTCCCTTCTGACTTGAGATTGTAGAATTTTATCCTGGGACCAAGCCAATTTCCATGCAGATGCTGAGAATGGCACAGAAGAGTGACAGTTTGGATGGACACTCTGGAAGGAGCAGTGCCAAGGCAGGGCAGAGATACAAAAGATCTGGCAGTCAAACCGCCCCCTTCCCATAATCTGCCCCCCACTGCCCCTTTGGGACAGATCCCTAGGACACTGTTCCCCAGGGAGTAGGCTGGTTTGCTTGTCAGATTTCACTAACTTCACTGACTCCTCTTTGCGACTGAATCATGAAATTCATCATACATGAGCATTTTCACCAAACTACCAGGGCACTTGAACTAATCTATATTTCTGCTTTAGAAGTTTACTGAAAAGTAAAATTTGACATTTGCAGACAGAGAGAAAAAGCCATCAAATGATAAACTGTAATAATTATAAGATTGCCCTCTACTCAGCTATTTCTCCAGTTTGACCTAAGTACTGGGATCCAGAAAAACGATTGGTCTCAACACACCTAAAAGCATAGCTCCAAGACTAACGCACATGGCTCAAAGAGCCAAAAGAAAACAAGACCTGGGTCCAGTCCTCAGCTGTTCTCTCATGTCAGTCCACCATGTGCTCAAACCAGTAAGTGCTGCTCACAGGGCTGAAATAATTTCCAGACAGATTTTATACTATCAAATCAAGAAGCTGCAAAGCACCTTGGTTGGTGTAACTGAAAACAGACAACTGAATATATGTATGAAAGAATGACTGTTATGGACTGAAGTCTTGTGGCTCAGCAGAATTCATAAGCTGAAGTCCCAACCCTAATGTGATGGTATTTGGAGGCAGTGCCTCTGAGGATAATTAGGGTTAGATAAGGTCCCTCCATGATGCAAGGGACTGGAGAACTTATGCTGTGTCTCCCCCTTACCATGTAAGGACACAGAAAAAGGCCACCACCTGTAAGCCAGGAAAAGAACCCTCACCAGGAACCAAATTGACAACACCTAGACCATGGATTTCTAGCCTCCAGAACAACAACAACAAAATTTTTTGTTTAGGGTACCCAGCATTTTGGTAATGGTGATCTAAGATGACTAAGACAATGACTTTGGGACTTCTATAGGATTGGGATTTACAGACAAGGAGTGGTGCCAGCCCAAAGGTAAAGGCTTGACAGAACTTAACTGGTATGGCACTTTTGAATTATCATGATCAAAAACACAGTATGAGCCAGGCACAGAGACACACACCAATAATCTAAGTTCAAGGCCAGCTTCAACTTAGGCTATAAGCAACTTAGTGGGACCCTGTCTCAAAATAAAGAATAAAAAGGGCTAGGGATGCGGCTCTGTGGTTGAGTGCCCCTGGATTCAAACCCTAGTCCCCACTCCCCACCCCTGCCCTGCCTTAAAAAAAAGGAAAGTGAAAACAACCTACATTGCCTTACACACTTAAGACTCCCACTGGTGATGCGCTGGTGTATATCCTTCTGGAACTGATTCTCCTACAGAGAGGAAACCTGCCTGAGACTCAGGAGGGCTCTTGTTTTGAGTGGTTTCTTCTGACCATGACCACCATTATACTCGAGATTTCCATCTTTTGTATTCATGAGGACATTACTGAGAAGTGGCTTTACTTACCTCTATAGTTTCATTGTGGACATCCACATTCTATCAGCACAGAATCACTGGTTGCTTATGGGGGGAGATTAGTTTAAAAGGGTACCAGGAAACTTTCTGGGATGGTGGAAATGTTCTCTATGTTATATAGTGTGTGGATTATATATTTGTATACTTGTGTCAAAATTTATCAAACTGTGCTCTTAAGATCTACGGAAGGGCAGTGCACTGGAAAGATAAACCAATATCCATCATTAGAACCTGTGCTTTGATGTTTTTTCCCCAATTGTGGTTGCACAGAGAATGTTCAAAAAGTGAAAATTACTGAGTACATATACCATAACCAGCCCTGGGCTAAAGAATTTATATGTACCTTCCAATTCATTCCTGCAAATGCCCTTGGGTGCATGCACATTTCTAGGATCCTCTCTTTTATCAGTAAAGAAACAAAGGCTTAGTGAGGTTAAGTAACTTGTTCAAGATCCCCAGTTGGAAGGTGGCAGACACAATACTGGAACCCAAGTCTAGCCAAGTCTGGAGTCCTGGCTCTTATCTACGACGCCAGTCTCAGAAGTTGCATCAACATGTGTGCCTCAGATCAGTGGTGATATCTCCATGGGTCTGTTCTAGGGAAAGACTCAAAGACTGATCCAAACAGATATGTACAAGTATGTAAATGTTTCATTTTTAATAATAAAAATCAATTTAAATGTATGATGACTTGTAGGTTCATATGACAGACCACTTTTACATCAAGGACAGATTTAAAAAATAATGTTAAAAAAAGGCAATATAAATACCTTTTATGATAAGCCCAAATGGTCATATATTAAGTGAAAAAAAATCAGGTTAAAAAGTGTGTAGTTGGGGCTGGAACAGTGGCTCAGTGGTTACGGTGCTTGCCTGGCATTTGTGAGGATGCAGGTTTGAACTCCAGCACCACACACACAACAAAGTGTCGGAGCAATAAAAGCCACATGAGAAACTAAATCAAAATTAATTGTTTCTTTCTTTCTCACTGTCCCTCTCTCTCTCTCAAAAAAAAAAAAGTGTGTAGTTGTGCACTTAACAATGGGGCTTCCCGAGCCTCAACTGTCTTTATCTGTAAAATATGAATAACATCATCTACCTTGTACAATAGCCATAAGAAATTAAACCAAAGAGGCAAATGCTCCTTACAGAGCAGTTTATCCTTCCAAGATAAATGCTCAATACATGCAGCCAGCATTCAGCATCATAGAATCAAAGCAAGAGAACTTGGGTTGTCTCCTGCCCTGGTAGCCCAGTCCACCCTGCTCCCTCCTTTGTATCTTTACTTCTTTCTGACAATGCGGAGCTCACTTCCCTCCCAAGGGCTTCCCCTAGGATGATGCACTTCCATCAGATATTCACATGGTGCCTCCTCCCATCCTTAGGTCTTTACTCATCTGCTCAAATGTCCCTTATCAGTGTTTTCTTAATTCTCCATGTAAAACAGTAAATGTTTTTTCCCAAATTTTATTTTCTTATTTTCAAACGTTTTCCTCGTAGAACTTATCACCCCAACATCTGATACATATACTATTTTTTTTTGTTTGACTACTTGTGCTTGAATTTAAGCTCCTTGATGGTAGTGGTTTCTATTTTATTTTCTCAGAGCTTAGAGCAGTGCCTAGTACATATAGTAGGTGTTCAACAAACACTTGTTAAAGGCATGAATAAACACTCAAAGTTTGAGGGCAGGGCCTATCTTTGTTCTCTTTTTATTCCGCAGGACTCTGATATAATGCACAGTCAGGAAGACATTTCACATTTGTTGAACTATCCAATTCAACCTCTTGACAAATGGTGGTGTTAGTCTAATATGTAAAGTTCTACTGACTGCATTTTTATTGTTTAGCAAATGAATCCAAGAATATCTGTAATTTTAATGAGGCAATAGGTTGCTTGGTCAGTTTGGTGGGCTGAAGAATAGAACTGGTGGTCTGATTTCACTAGCCAGTGAAATGCATGAACACTTTTGTCAGTTAGTTTCAAATAACCACAGTCTCTATGGATGTGGAAGGCCATTCACTGATGATGCACACAGAATCACTAGGCTTGTTTTCTTCTGCTATCAAGCTGGGTCCTATGAGAACCTACATTGCTGGAATTAAGTCTTCTGGATATTCCTTCCACCAATGGTGTGAAAAAGTTCTTGACTCTCCCCTCAAATTCACCATCAAAAATTTGTTTCTAGGAGCTGGAGTAGTGTCTTGGCAGTTATGACACTTGCCTGGCACACGCAAGAGCACAGGTTCAAACCCCAGTACCACATACACAACGAAATGTCAGAGCAACAAAAGCCACATGAAAAACCAAATAAAACTGATTCTTTCTCTCTCTCTCTCTTACTGTCCTTCTCTCTTAAAAATATTTTTTTTTGTTTCTGTAATAGAAAAGGTGGACTCAAAATGAGGCCAACTGCTTCCCTCCAAATCTAAAACACAGGTGAAATTTAAAGAAAATACAAGAGTAAAATCTTCAGGTTATACCACCTGTCCCATGTGTTCCAGGGCTTTCTAAGAAAAGTACTTCAAGGGTTTATCATAAATATGTTGTAAATATATTAATCACATAATATCAAAATATTACTGAAATATAGAGAAAATGATTTGACTTGAAAAAGAGAATGCTCTTCAAAGGGTTGAATTTTACAATCTACAATTACCATTTATCTGAAGAATTCCTCATTCCAGGGGCACAATAACAAAAGGATAGTTTCAGCCCAAGTCTGCGCCACAAAGAAAACCCAAATCGGCTAAAATCACGATTGCGAAAAAATCTCTTATCTTAACATGGCATGTTTCAAAGAACTTGCATATCTTCACTTCCATCTGATTTGAGTTTTACAAACACCCTACTGGAATGCCACATCAATGATGCCCCCACCGTACAGATGGGCAGACAGGCTCAGAGATTCAGAAACCAGCCCACACCACCAGAACTTGGGCT
Source organism: Aplodontia rufa (assembly GCA_004027875.1). Lineage (NCBI taxonomy): Eukaryota > Metazoa > Chordata > Mammalia > Rodentia > Aplodontiidae > Aplodontia > Aplodontia rufa. The sequence continues at coordinate 92,387 of PVKS010000808.1, read as the reverse complement.
AGGTCTAGCACCACGGTCTTCTGAAAATCATACACATCATTTTTTTAATAGAAAGAATACAGATTGCTTTTTGAATTTACTCTACTTTTTAAGGATATATATTTCTTATTTATTCAACATAGCCTTAACGTTTTGGAGGGAATTGTTGTAACATATGCATGCACACATAGATATTGAAAAAGTAAGTTAAGGGCAATCCCAATATACACCTGTATATTAATTTTTGAAATTTCTGAGTTTCTCTGCCTGTATGACATTATATTTTTGACAGAATTTCACTTTGGGGACATTTATTCTAAATGATACAGTATGTCCATTGCTTTTTTAAACCTTGAACAAAAGTTAGGTAGATTTCTAATGGTTCCTTGGGGGTTCTGTCTTGGCTTACTGTTCCATTTAACACATTCGTTGGGTGATCTCACTGCTTGTGATTTGAACTAATAGCTACATTCTGATGATTTCCAAATATTTAATTCCAGTCCATCCTCCTTCTTAGGTCTTCAGACATATCCACCTGCCTGATATTAGCATCTCCATTGGAATATGGCTCATGTGTCTGGCATATGGCATTTCTAAAACTCATCTTCCTCTTCAACCTAGATCTCTTCCTGGGCTCGATCCATCCTAGCTAATGAACGGCACTACTATCCATCCTACCTTCCAGCTGAACAATTGGGAATAACTCCTGGTTTGTCTTTCACCCCTGGGTCCACCCAGGCACTAAGTCCTATATGTCCTCCTCACTTACATCTCTTGAACTTAGGCTTTCTTTTCACCCCTTCCTCAATGACTTATTTCCAGTCCTCATTATCTTCTTACCTGGAACCACTGCAACTACCTCAAACTGAACCTCTCCCTCCCTGCCACCCATCATCCATATGGCCATGCATGCTGCCATCTCCCCAGACGTGTAAAACATAAGACCACTCATATCATGCAACCTGCTGAAAATTCTTCAGAGACTCTCTTTTGTTCTGCTACATAAAGCCCAAAGTCTATAGGAGGAAATTTGTGTCTGATATTGAATTTCTTCATCACATATCTTATTCTACTTCTTAATAACAGTATCTTAATTTTATTTGGAACAACAGGGTCACTTGTAATACTGTATTTCATAGCCTTTACTGTAGTTAGGTACAGCCATGTGACCAAGTTCTGGCAAATTCTATGGATTTCATTATATAGATTTCAGCTCTTTAAAGGAAATTGACTCAGTTGGGAAAAATACCTTTGGTCCTTCTAATTACCTGGAACTAGAATTCAGAGATGATTCCTGGAGCTTCAGCAATCAAACAGACCAGGAGGTGGCCTTGAAGGTGATGAACAAACAACACAGAAATCTGGATCCCAGGGTCTGGAGCAGTGGCTCAGCGGTTCAGGCATTTGCCTGGCATGTGGGAGGACCTGGGTTTAAACCCCAGCATCACCTATTACAACTAAGTGTTGGAAAAACAAAGCCCAGATGAAAAAATTAATAAAATTGATCCTCCCTTCTCCTCTTCTCTTCTCCCTCTCTTCTTCTCTCTCTCTCCCTGTCTCTTACAGTATAATTAAAAAATCAATCAATCAATCAATCAATCTAGGTCCCAGCTGCCTTCAAGGACCTTTCATGGAAAAACTGGACTGCCTGCCTCTGAACTTTTTACTTGAGAGAGAAATATGTTTCTGTGTGGTTCAAGTAACTGTGATAGCTAATGGTGCCAAATTCTAAGTACCATGGAATTCAAACATTTCAATCCCTTCATAGTCCCATTCCTGCCACCCTCTGGCTTTATCTTCCACATACCTCAAATTTTAGGTTCAACTGCTCTACTCCACCCACATATTCACCATGAACTTCCACACTTTTCTTCTCTGTTCAAGTTTGTCCCCCTCCCCACTTAAACACCCTTCTTATCTTTGTTAAGCTTTTAACTTTCCACTTTCAGCTCATGTGTTACCTCCTCTAGGAAGTTTGCCTGAACATTTAAAAAAATTATTGCTGCATTATAGTTATACATACTAGTGAGATTTATACATATTTGTACATGCCCATGATATAACAATGTAATTTTGCCAATTTTTGTTCCCCAGTATCTTCCTTTGTCATCCCTTCCTTCCTGCCCCCATCCCCTTCCTCAATTTGATTGGTTGCCCTTCTACATTCATGAGATTCCTCTCTTTTTTCTCTCTAGCTTCCATGTATGAGAGAAAACATACACCCCTTGTTTTTCTTCACAACATAATATTCTTAAGTTCCCTCTATTTTTCTGCAAATAACATAATTTCATTCTTCTGTACAGCTGAATAAAACTCCATTGTGTAAATATGACCCATTTTCTTTATATATTCATCCACTGACAGACACCTAGGCTGGTTTCACAACTTGACTATTGTGAATTGTGCTATAAGGAGGAGGAGTGGTATTGCTGGGTAATTTGGTGGTTCCATTCTGAGTCTTTTTGAGGAAACCCATACTGATTCCCACAGTGGTTTACAATCCCACTAACAATGTAAAATTGTTCCTTTTATCACATCCTCTCCAATATTTATTATTATTCGTATTCTTCATGGCTGACATTCCAAGTGAAGACGAAATCTCAGTGTAGTTTTGATTTGCCTTTCCCTAACTGCTAAAACTACTGAACATTTTTTAGTGTATTTGTTGGCCATTTGCATCTCTTCATTTGAGAAGTATCTCTTTAGTTCATTTCCCCATTTATGAGTAGTATTATTTTTGGTGGTATGTTTTTTAAATTATTTATATAGTTCTGATTTCCTAGATCTTTGATCCATTTTGAGTTAACTCTTGTGCAGGGTGAGAGACAGGAATCTAGTTTCATTCTACGTATGGATATCCACTTCCCCTAGCATCATTGGTTGAAAAGGCTGTCTTTTCTCCAATGTCAGGTTTTGGTATCTTTGTCAAGGATCAGAGGACTGTCTGTGTGGGTTTGTCTCTGTGTCTTCTATTCTATTTCATTGGACTATAAGTCTACATACTGTGTCTATTTTTATGTCAGTGCTATGCAGTTATTGTTGCTATGACTCTAGTATAATTTCAAGTCAGGTTATGTGATATCTCTAGTATTGTTTTGTTGTTGTTGTTGTTTTAGGCTTTTTTTTTTTTTTTGCTTTGAATTGCTGGAGTTATTCTGGGGCTTTTAGTCTTTCAAAAATTTCAGGACTGGGGGCTGGAGCGGTGGCTCAGCAGTTTCAGCGCTTGCCTGGCAAGCACGAGAACCCGGGTTCAAACCCCAGCACCCCGTACACAACAAAGTGTTGGAGCAACTAAGGCCATGTGAAAAACTAAATAAAGTTCTTTCTCTCTTTCTCTCTCTCACTGTCCCTCTCTCTTAAAAAAAAAAAAAAGTCTTTTAAAAAAAAATTTCAGGACTGTTTTTTCTAGTTCTGTGTAAAATGTTGATATTTTGATGGGAATTGCACTGCATCTGAATATCACTTTTAGTAATACGGTCATTTTAACAATATAAACTTCGACTATCCATGATCTTGAAGGGTCTTTCTATCGTCTAGTGTCTTCTTCAATTTCTTTCTTCAGTATTTTATAATTTTCATTGTAGAGGTCTTTTACTTCCTTGCTTAGATTTATTCCTAGGTATTTGATTTTTTTTTTTTTTTTTTTTTTTTTTTTTTTTTTTTTTTTTTTTTTTTTTTTTTTTTTTTTTTTTTTTTTTTTTTTTTTTTTTTTTTTTTTTTTTTTTTTTTTTTTTTTTTTTTTTTTTTTTTTTTTTTTTTTTTTTTGCTTCTGAGGCTATTGTGAATGGAATTGTTTTCCTGTATTTTTTTCAGTGAATTAATTATTGGTGTATATTGGTTTTTGTATGTTGATTTTGAATCCTGCTACTTTTCTGAATTTGTTAATTAGCTCTAGAAGTCTCCTGGTGGGTCTTTTCGTAACTTCTAAGTATAGAAATATAATCACAAAATTAAAGGCTTCTTCCTGTCTTCTTTGTATCTCTTTTATTTTCTTCTCTTACCTAATTGCTCTTGAAAAAATTACAAGTACTATGTTGAATAGGAGTGGTAAGAGTAGATATCCTTGTCTTGTTTCTGATTTTAGAGGAAATGCTTTCAGTTTTTCTTCATTCACTAAGCTGTTGGTTTTGGATATGTTGTATAGACCTTTTAAGATGTTGAGGTAAGTACCTTCAATCCCTAATTTCTGCAGTATTTTTTTTTATCATGAACAGGTGCTAAATTTTGTTACAGGCTATCATTGTATTTATTGAGATGATTGTGTAAATTTTTGTCCTTAATTCTATTATGATGAATTACATTTGTTGATTTGCATACACTGAAACCCTGTTGCATCACTGCAATGAAACCAACTTAGTCATGACGTACAATCTTCTTAATGTGCTATTGAATATAATTGGCTAATATTCTATCAAGGATTTTTGCATCTGGGTTCATCAGGGATATTGGTCTGCAGTTTAATTTCCTTGATGTTGTGTCTTTATCTGGTTTTGGTATCAAGGGTGATATTGGCTTCATAGAATGAATCTGGAAGTGTTCTACCCCTTTCTATTTCATGGAATAATTTGAGGAGCACTGGCATGGGCTCTTTGTTATAGGTGTGGGAGAGTTCAGCTGACACTCCATCCTGTCTCAGGTCGTCTTTGTTGGCAGGCTTTTTGTTACTACTTCAATTTTACTGCTTTGTTGTTTGTCTGTTTAGGTCTTCTATGTCCTCTTATTTTATTTTTTGCAGGTCATATGTGTCTGGAAACATATCCATTTCTTTTAGATTTTCCAATTTTGAGGGGTACAAGTTTTTAAAGTAGTTTCTAAAGATCCTCTGGCTTTTTATAATGTCTGTGGTGATGTCTCCTTTTTCATCTCTAATTTTATTAATTTGGGTCTTCTCTCTCTTTCTTTTTGTTAGTTTGGCTAAGGGTTTATCAATATTGTTTATCTTTCCAAAAAGCAATTCTTGGTTTCATTGATTCGGTTATTGTTATCTAAACATCATATGTCAAGTAGTCATTCTCTGTGCTTCCTAAATACCACAGGCATAGGCATGTTTCAATTTTGGAATCCTATCTGCTGATACTTGTCTAAGGACCATTCCACAGAAAGCGCTCCAAAGGGCAGATACCACATCTAACTCATCTTATATTTACACCTTCTAACACAACCCCTGGGTACAAAGTAGCAGCTCAATGTGGATTTTCCTCATTGCAATGGAGTAAACTGTTGAATGCCTCAAAATGCCTGATTAACTCCTCATGTTGGCAGCATTTTTAAGATTAAAAAATTTTTTTCCAATTGGGTTTTGGTTTTCCTGGAGTTGGAAAACAAATTGCAGATGAACCATACTATGAGAACACCTACTATGAGAAGCAATTTAAAGGTCGGACAATTCAGGCCTGAATTCCCTCATTTGAAAAAGAGAATTTGGCCCAAGGTAACCTTGAAGGTCTCATCTGACTATAAAACTTTGTAATTCTCTTGTTGCGTATAAACACATAGACCTGGATGCAAGGAACTCACTATAAGTGGATGTCTCCTCCAGGGACTGGCAACCTGACCAGCCTTACCTAACTTTTCCATAAATTATTTACAAGGAGTGTCTCATAAAATCTTGAGGTCATTGTAAACACTCTAGCATAATGCCAACTGTGGTGAGAAGTGTCTCCTAGACTCTGGCCACACTGGCTTTCCTTAAAAGCCCTTGAACTTGCCATGCTTCTTCCTGTTACTGAGCATCTGCATTTTCTGCTCCTTCTGTCTTGAAAGCTCTCTTCTACCCTCCTCACCGGTGACCTCCAGAGCCAGTTCCTTACGAAAATCCCCCATCTTTCCCCAACCAGTTTGGATCAGTCCACAAGGGGTTCTCAATCATTGCATCACCCTGGTCTTCTCCATTGGGCTGGCTATCGGTGCGATGCAGAAGTGTGATTTAACAGTATCATTCTAATAGTATGATCACTTGATTGATATCTTTCTGCCTCACTAGATCATACTCTCCACCAAGGAACATTTTTGGTTTTGCACATCATCGTATCCATATCCTTGGCAGAGAGTTGATTCTCAATAAACCCTTTTTAAATGGTCCTCAAGGGCTATATAAAGGATCAGAAAAGGCTGAGTGTTTCCCTGCAGGAAAGTGGAAGACCACATTTGGGGGAAAGGTCAAGTGACTCCAATAAGTTGGAAAACTCTGAGTTCTTCATCACATCCTTGAAAAAGGACCAGCTTTTGGTGACAGGGGTGACAGCTTTTGGAGACAGTAGAAGAGTGGTGCTGAATGAGGCCACCACTGGCAGAGCAAAGCATGAGAAGCTAAGAAAAGTTCAGAGTTCCGCAATCAATCCTGGGGTTGAACTCACAGCCAGAGCTGATGTGAAAGTTACTCATGTCCTGAGCATTCCCATGGCTGGCACATCCTGAATAAACAAGACCACAAAAATACCAAACGGCAGTTCATAGTTGTCTTTGTAGTAAGCAGATCAAGAAAGAGTAGACCTATTTCTTAGAGTAAAAAGAATGTTATTAGAGGACAGTGAAAATAGAGCTACTAAAACAAAAAAAAAATTTTTTTTGCAGCACTGGGAACTGAACCCAGGGGTGCTCTAACACAGAGCTACATCCCCAGCCCTTTTTATTGTTTTTAAGACTGGGTCTCACTAAATTGCTGAGGCTGTTCTCAAACTTGGAATCCTCCTGCCTTTGCCTCCCAAGAGTCTGGGATTACTCATGTGCACCACCGCACTGGGCAAGAGATACAAAATGTGATTATCATCTTTATCTAAAAATATTTTTTACTATCATGAATAGAAAAAAACATAAATATGGTATTGAATTCTAATATAGGGGAGGTAACAGTATGATTCCAAAATTTCAGGCTCAACTGAAATACATTTGGGGAATCTGGAAATCTGCTGATAAGAAATACCAAGGAGTAAAAGAGGTCCCAAGAGATGGGAATCACAAGAATGTTGCCCCAATCTTCCAGAAGTGGGTAACTGCAGAGAGCAATGATTCAGGCATGTAACATTCAACATACAAATTGATTTGGAAACAGAGTCCTTATTAATTCTTAGCCAAAGGAGCAATGCTCAAAAGTGACCTTGCCATGGGCTTACTGGGCAAAGACACCCCCAGGGAAGTTCAGATCACCTAGGTGTATGAAGAAATGAGACATGGTGGCCCTTGTGCCACCCTTGATAACTAAGATGTTAAGCACTGGTATATTCACACAGATGCGATCGCTCACTGTGTTTACAGACTAGCTTAACAGAACTTATCTGGGAGGGATACTGTTAATCTTCCCAAATTCTAAGTTTGAAAAAAAAATGGTCAAATGAGGTAGAGAATTTTCTCTCACTTTGAGGAGAAACTAAAGGTGACTTTTCTCTAAAAGTTAACTTGCCACATAGGCACAAGAGTCAAAGACGATGTGTCAGGTCTGGCAGTCAACCTCTGTAGGTTGAAAGCTTCCTCTTTGTGGGCTGGTTCCATATCTGCAAAATGGGACAGTGAAATACCACAGTAGACGCCTGGAGCTTGGTTACCACACACACCGCCTGCAAAGTGGTCAGACTCACGCCTGGAAAGTATGTGTGGAGATGTGCTTTATGTTCAAGGGTAATGTGGTAAACAAAACACAAAATTTAAACTACACCGTTCTATAAACCTCCTCACCCAACATTCTTCAGATGTGTTCCATGCTTTGTCAGAAACAGCAAATCAAATGGGTGCTGGCCGGCTTAGGGGTCTGGAGTTGCATTGCGAGCAGAATTTTCCTTCATGTAGTTTATGAAATGTGATAGAAAATGGTGCCTGTCATGCTCGTAAGTGGGATACATGCCCCTTTGTCTTCCTACATTTTCGGTGGGGCTTAACTCTGGAAAAAAGTCTGTGTCATGTGGAAATTACTCATGAGCACCCTCCGGGCTCCCGATCCCAGCAAAGGAACGAGCAGTTCTGTTCCCCTGGACAAAGTGATTCCCTGGCTGCCTGCTTTCCAGTCTATTTGCCTTGGTCTCTGGGAAGTGGAAGGCTCTAGACTTTGTAACCAAAAGGCAAAGGGACAGGCCCTTCTCTTGCTTATCTCCCTAGACCTGGGCTTCTGCTCCTCCACAAAATTCAAGCAAATGCTCCAAGACTGAGGATTAGAACACAAGCTGAAAAGCATGTAATTGTGACCAGCCTGTCACATCCCACACAGGTGCACTCGACTAAAGGGAAATTCATGTCAGAAGGAGCCTAAAGTACTACCTTCCAAGGTCCCTTTTGACAATGATTTACAGATGGTACCACTTTGTAACTTGAAGGAAAATAAACATCTGCCCTTCCCCAAGAAGAAAACTTCAAAAGAAACCAACAACAACTCTATGTGGATAGCTCAGAGCCATCTTCTGGAGAGATCATTTTGGCTCTGATAAAGGTCATGCATGATAAATGAGGATGTCTGTTGCTCCCAAGTATCTCACTGGGTTCCTGTATCAAATTCACACCCTCTGTGACCCAAATGTGTCCTTGACTATGTGTAAATTCCAAGGACTTGGTTTTCAAAGCCTTTACTCTTAAGATTGCTTCTAGCCAGTAGCCTGAATGGAATTAAATTATCCTGTGAAATAAATCCATAGGACAAAAATAGCATTTGAATCTAACCTAATTAAACATGCTCCCTTCAAAGTCAGTCATACCAACCACAGACCAAACACAGGATTCAAGTCCAAGAGTAAACTGAAATCAATTCTCAGAATTGAACCACCAGTACCACAAATTGAAATAAAACTTCAAGATGCTGGCTGATACTGCTTCTCTACAAACTACATCAGTTACAATATCCATGTTCTATATTGAAGACAGATGAACAAGAGCTACAGAAGTATATGTAACACAGGAGAGCAAGCTTGCTGCCTTCAGCAGTACAGTACAACACTTACGTTAAGCCCTTGCCACTCAAGAAACCTTGAGTTTAGGTCATACTGTTTATCCCCAGTTGGCCTTATTTCCATGAATTAAAGTTATTCTATTGCTGAAAGAGGAATCCGAAACCAGTTCTGGGGGCTGGAGTGGCAGCTCAGCGGTTACAGCACTTGCCTGGCATGTGCAAGGACATGAGTTAAAACCCCAGCACCATGTACACAACTAGTTGTCGGAGCAATGAGGGCCACATGAAGGACTAAATAAAATTGATTATCTCTTTCTCTCTCACACACACTGTCCCTCCCTCTCTCTAGAAAAAAACAAAAGAAACCAGTTTTCTAGTGGTATTCTCAATCTCCAAGTCTCTCCTGAGGAGACTGGGTAGTCAAATGGTTAGAAATGTGGTCTGAATTCTGGTTTTACTACCAGCTAATAGCCTGATTACTAATTAAGTCTTTCTAGGACTCAAATAGTCATCTAAACAAAGTGACTAATGTTGTTGTATGATAATATTGCTAGCAGAATTATGGGAGATATAATGGTACAATACTGACACCTATAACAAGTGCTTAGTTGAGCTCTTCTTGTTGCTAATATTATTATTTTGATTTATAACAGAAGTCCCTGTGGAGTAGGGAAGCCATTATTCTTAAAAATGAAATGTGGAGAAGAGCTTTTGGGGTAAACAGCAGAGATGAACAGACAAGCCAGGGAGAGGAGAACAAAAGCAGAACACTGCCCTGGGTAGACCACCCTGAGGAAGGACTGGACTCGTGCCACCAGAGGTCACACCAGCAACCTCCACTGACCACATGCTGGGTAGAAAGGTGAAGGGAAAACTCCACAAGAGCCAGCAGGAAAACACCACAGCCTGGTGAAGAAGCTCAAAACACAGGCTAACGCCACCCATAGCACCTCAAGACTTCAGAATGGGCGCAGGTTCCTGACGCCCTTCAGGCAGATGACTCCCACTGCTGCTCTCTCCATTTCAGAAAGAAGATACCAACAACAGAAAAAAAAGGAAATTTGAATAAAAAGTGTCTAATGCTTACTACTACATTTCTCACCCGCCTCAACCTTCTCTCTGACTAAAGTTGGATTTGATATCCATTGAGTTCTAACAACATCAACCATACTTTGAGCCCATTCAAATCATTGTATATTGTGATCAAACTGTACGTCATGAAATGGAATCAAATCCTGTTTGGGAGGGGACTGCCAGTGATAAATGTTCATCAGTAGGTCACTTCTTTGTGGCTGACAATCCACCCCACATGACTGATTGTTATTACAGCAATCTAAAGCAATGTCAGCCACAGTGTCCAGTTTGCACATTTTAAAAATATAATGGATCTATGTTAACCAATTCACTTCAAATGTTCAAATAAAAAAATTAAGAGAGAGAGAGAGAAAACACAATGTGTGTTCAGCACCTTACGTGGCTGGGCTGAACAGGCTCTTAGCAAATCCCCCAATGAATCAATTCACTAATAATCTCTTCTGAGCCTCTTAGGCCTATTTTGTGAATATCAAATGGACCAAGTTTGAGTTTGGAGGCAGCGTCCACCACTGTTACTCATTTATTCTTACAAACACCTAGACCTTTGTTGAATTTAATTTCAAAAAGACCTCACTTGGTTATCTTGAGAAATGAAGGGATAGATCAAGCCAGGAGAGCAGGTAGGGAGGGAATGAATCAGAAGAGAGGGAACCAGCGCTCCAAACTCACCGATAGATGATTCCCTTCTCGTGTAGGAACATGAGGGCAGAAATGATCTCTGCAGCGTAGAAACGCGCACGTGCTTCATCAAAACGACGGGACTTCTGAATGTGGAACATCAAGTCTCCGCCATTCACAAACTCCATCACGAAAAATAGACGGTCCTGAGTACAAATAGGTGCAGCAATTAGCCTAGGGTTCAATCAGCATCATGTTGTCTTGGCGTGCGAAAGGGGAGGAGGGACTGTTCCATGACCCTTCCCACAGGTGTCAGGGAGCAGAGGTGAGTCTGGGGCTTGGATCCCTAATGAGAGAAATGACAGCTGGATTCCCTTTAGGTAATTCCGCACAACAATGATGTTCCATCAGTGACAAGCAGATGAAGCATCAGGAACCTTCTGTTCTACCTGTGGCTCTGCACCTGAAATTCCACATAAGGGAACAGAACATTTTAAGTCAAAAGGCAAATGCTTTTCTCAGAGCATGCAGGGTTAACTATAAGAAGGAAAGGACTCCAACAGGCATGTGAGTGCTCATGATTGGGCAGAGAACAAAGAAAAGGGAAGACCCTTCACATAAATCAGTCAAAGAGATTTAGTGACAGTCTCTGAGGAGTCTGTGCTTTAGAAAGTCCCTTCGGTCTATCATGATCAGGAGCCAGAAGTGGTATAAAGTGAGCAGGAGGCCATCTCTACTGCAGGGACTCTTGCCTCAGCAGGTAAAATGGACTCCAAAGACGTTACCTGTGCAGTTCCTAGGTATGAGGTAAGTAGTATAACAGGCGCTGTGCAAAGACTACCTATCAAAAGAAACCAAAGTCTCCATTCAAGAGTGATGGCTGTAAGATGTACGGGATAAAAAGTTTTGATCCAAGGACCTCTAAGATCAAAGGGTTTCCTTTCTCCTTTCCCCCTCTCAGGAGCATTTGTGAAGTTCCTGGTGTGCTGCCGCTAAATGAGGTGCTGGGGACCCAACAGAGAGAACCATAGACATAGAGCAGATGCAGCTCTACCCATAGAAAGCCTGGTGCAAGAAATACAGTACTGAAAAAGAAAGTTACAAAATAAGCAAATCTAGACATTCTGGCAAAGAAAAACAAAAGAAATATGGATTAAGCAGTGACATCTAGTTGCTCCAGTGGGGGAAGGAAGAGGTTTCTGAGCATGTGACCAGTGAGCCAAAGCCGGTGGGGATGCATGCCATCCCTCATGATCAGGGACACCCACCCTTTTTAAGGGGTGGGACACAGAAGATTGCTGTGTGAGGAAATTGGTATTTTACCAAAGGCTGTGTATATGCCAAGCCCATCTTTATTTGGGGTTCTGAGTGCCACCGATTTGCTCAGCAGGTTTCCACACACTCCCAGCTGAACAATGGGCAGGGAGTCCTGCGTGCTCCTGCTCACCTCCCTTTGCTTCACTGTGCAATCAAGCAGATCCCTATCAGAAGGTACTGTGACTTGTGATTCCTAGTCCCTATTTTGAATAACACCTTAATCTGAAGGGAAAATAATCCTCTGTGTTTACTAAATATAACTATCTCTACTAATAAGAACTAAAATTTTCAAAGTGAAGTGGGAGTGGTAAGATCCCCCAAAACCAAAACCATCACCACCAACAACACAACCATTCGGACTGGCCAACATAAGCCAAATGGGAGATGATGTAAATACAGCAAGCTGCCTGACTAACCTGCAGGCCCTCATTTGAGTGTGATCCACAAGGGCAGAGGCAGAACAGGTGGGGCAGGCTCTGATGAGCAATGGCTCCCCTGTACTTCCTCTATGGGAAGGACTGGGGAGGAAGAAGCAGCTTAGTGATGGGTGGGGGAAGACTAAGCATATGCTCGAGACACCTCCCAAAGCTCCATTTGCACGGGAAGGTTTTTGAGCTACCATGATGTTGATTTGGAAGGTCAGTGGTAAAGGCCCTGATGAAGAAATTAGGTAGAAATGCCACTCCAAAGCATCCCTGGGCAAGTAGGTCAGCCTTATACCTTTCTGTTAACCAGCCTGTTCACCTGTGTCAGGGATGTGATTGGCAGCCACACCTACTCCACTTCCTCTGAACATCTGATTCCTGGAACTGGGTCAGTAGGTGAATGGCCACATTTAGGCTGCCATAGTTTGCATCCTTGTCAAGAATTTCTAAGGTAGTAGGCATCAAAAAGATAATGACATTCCAAAGGGAACTTTATCCATGTCTAGTACACACAGGCACATATGCAATATAATCTTTTTTATATTTAAAGTGGAAAAAGTCAGACTCTGGTTTAAACTCCATCTGGGGGAGAAAATACTGCCCTCTGGTCTTGCTCATTCTCCTCTATCTCAGATCCACCCACAGCCCTGGAGGCAGATTCTCAGATAACACTCAGAACCCTGCACCCACTCTCTGACACACAGCAAAGCAAGAAGGGGTCATAAGCTTCAGAACTACAAAAACACAGTTCCATTATCCGGCGTTGTTTTTTCTTTTTTTCATTCAGTCTCATTTCTAACCTCCTGTCTGGCACTGCTTAGAACAGAAGGTACAATTCACAGCCCTGGGGCTACAATCAACTCTTGAAGGAGGAAGGAAGGGAAAACAAACAAGACCCCTGAGATGCAATAAGGATTTAATGAAAAAGAATGATCCATCCTATCAAAGACCTCAAGTAATGTCACAAGGTAGAAAAACACAGATACATCTAGCAAATAGCAACATGATTTTTGCTGCAAGGAAACCCTCTATTTACCTGCACTTCTGTCCGCCTTATTTTAAAAAGTCTGCTGCAGAAGGGGCAAAGAGTTGGCAGTTATTTCTTGAAGATTACTATTGCAGAGAAGGAGATAAATGACAAAAATCTTCAGTGCTCAGAAAAGGATCAGTAGGTGGTGGGAGAGAGGAGAGTGTGGGCCATCATCTGAAATAAAATTTTATTAAGCATGTCATCAGCTGTCTTCTAGCAAATGTGCAATAAATAGTAGCTGATGGTGCTATTGCTGGAGGCTCTAATGAAGATATTTTCAGTTAAAAAAAAGGGGGAGTCATAAATGTAAATGTGTAGCATGACTTTAGCTAAAGCCAAAGACACAGATATGCAAGATATGCACCGAAAGTACCAAAAACAAAACCCATAGAGTGAAAGAAGTCAGCTTCAGGTTTGTGGGATCTGGGGTGATGTTTTCAATTCCTCTAAAAGTTTCTCTGAAGAGTTTATTACTCTTATCAACAGAAGCAAAAGTCACATGGGCTTCCTCTGTGTTTTCCTTATTTTGATCAAATGGAAGACTTTGGGGAAATGTGGCTTAATTTTTTTATTAGCAGTTATTTAGGAAGTAGGAATCAGAAAGAGGGACCTTTACATCCTGCTGTCCATTATTAAGGGACAGTAGGAATCACCCTTCCCCCCACTTCAAGGGCCTTTCTGCTGCCTAAAGTAACCATGCTATCAGGCCTATTGGAATGGAAGCAAAAATAAGAGTTGATTGGCTCTAGCTGGGGTCTCAGGACTGGAGGGGTCTGAGTTCTAGTACATTGGCTTTATAATACATACTGCAGCTTTCAGAGGCTTTTTATACTTCCTTTACTGTTCCTGGCAAGAACAAATATTTACTTAGCACACAGTCTGCCAGGCCCTCAGTGGGCCTAAGTATCCTAAAATGAGTGAAGCTCCACACCTTCTCACAGACATAGAGACAGGGTGTAAGTGCAGGGAGGGGTCAGAAGGCATCCTGGGGACACCAAGCAGAACACCTGAACAGCCTGGAGGCTATCGTGGGATTTGGGGGAAGCATTTGGGAAGAGCTGATTTCCCAGCCTGGAAGATGAGGATACACAGGTCAGGCAGGCATGGGGCCTGAAGGAGGCATCATAGAGAGGCACAAACAAGTGAAGCTTAAGGTGTGAGGCAGAGGGCAGGGACTGCACAGGAGGATGGGCTATCCGGCGCTGAGGTTGCTAAGTGTGAGGCTCCATTGTCACCGTACTGCTATTTTCATAAGGAAGCATTGGTAGAAGCCGAAGACTAGTTAAGGGTGTTTTATTTGACCCCATCCCAGGTCACCCACAACTGAGGACTGCAGGGCCTCAGCTCTATTAATAAACATGATCACCTACAAGTCTCCATTAGAATTTTAAGGCCAGTGCCTGGGGTAAAACAGGTGGCAACTATGGGATTTGGCTTGTAAAAGACTCCAGTAAGCGTTGGAACATGCCGCTTGTAATAAAACAACATTAGCCACGAAAACGCATCACTCCAGCAAAATTCTGCTCCTTTGTCATGCACTCCACTGACCTACAGGAACCCTTTTAGGTTTAGTGCTTTCACAAAGCAGAAGCATACATGTGAAGTTCTGGAAGGAGACAGAAGATAACCTCTCACCTACAGCTCCACTTGCCACTACTCTGTTTCAGAACTAGCATCACTGATTACTTGCCAAATGCTAAATCATGCCTTACCAATTCAACTGTGAAGCAACTAGATGAAGCATTTTTGGGGAATCCTGAACTAGGGAGGTACCACATGCCGGATTAAGGTTGCTGTGAGTCACTTCTGGGGCAGGGAGGACTTCCCAAATCCCACCTAGGCAGAGATGGCATAGATGGCTCTTTCTGCATTTAAACCTATGCACATAGCCATTTCGGTTTTTCTAAAGTTCAAGTTCCTAGAAACTGTGCCTAAACATTGCACAGCTCCACTTGAGATTTTGGCTACTCTAAGGTAAATTTGCTCTGACCCGTATGCTAGGATACCTAAAGTCCAGGAGGTTCACCTCAGTCCTAAAGCCAAGCAGCCAAGCCCTTTTCCATCCCTTACTCCTCTCTTTCCTCTGATTCAATCAACCACAAATGCAAGTCATTAACATGGGATGACGAAAGCCTGGGGGAATAAAACAACTCAGAAATCCCTTTGTCCCTATGCCTGGGTGTGAGTTACAGGCACAGAGGTCAACCAGCCAGTGTCTGGTAATAATAGAATTCCTGTCTTCACTTGCCCTGGTTCCATTAACCAGCTGCAGCCTGGGCCAGCTCTCTCTGCCCTGGCTTTCAGTCCAGTCTGTTTCCTTAGGCCAAAGTAGATAAAAATATCCTCTGAACTGATAGTGGCTGTCACTAGTGGGCATTCCTTAAAGCTCCTCCTTAAGGATTCTTCTTAGAAGTTAAAACAGGTAACTATAGGAAGAAAAATTAGAGATCAAACCCCTGGGTAGATGGAAGTGTTATGCCAAGAAGGCACCATTGATACCCTCTAACGAGGGTGATTGTAGAGTTAGTATGGACCAGGAACAAAACCCTGTAAGGTGACTATAACAGACACCTTTGGAGGTATCTATTCAGTGCATGGCAATTCTCTTCCACAGTACTGCCCCAGCCTGGTATTGTGGGTAAATGCTGAACTTCCTGCACACAACGAATTGAATTAAGCTGGGCCTCCCAGAGTCTTTTTCTCAGAAAATTTGAACTGGGAAAAAGAGCTTTTAATTTAGTGTGGGCTGTGTATGAGAAACAAGGAAATGTGACTCAAGGAGCTGAGATTGCCTCTGTGGTATGAACATGTGAAATGCCTTGGCATAACAGTGGTGAGAGCATGGGTAGATGGATGGATGGATGGAGGGATGGACAGATGGACGGATGGATAGATGGATAGGTGGGGTGAGCAGGTGGGTGAATGGATGGATGGGGGAGAAGAATGAAGCATACACATAAAGCACGACAAAAGCAAGAGATAAAGGAGGGCAAGTAAATTAAGGAGGAAATCACCTGGGCTCCTTATATCTTTTCCTAACAGCCCTGGCCAGTTTCTGCCCTGGGATTTCATGAGATTCCTCTTGTACTTCCAAATCTTTATTTTTAGTTCAACCTTTTTTGCGGTCTCTTGCTACCAGGAAATTTTTAACTGAAATACACGCACCATTTTTTTTAAAGAGGAGACAGTGAGAGAGAGAAAGAAAAAAGCAATTTTTATTTAGTTTTTCATGTGACTTTCATTCCTCGAACACTTCGTTGTGTATGTGGTGCTGGGGTTTGAACTCACATACTCACACATTCCGGGCAAGCACCGTAACCACCGAGTCACTGCCCCATCCCCCACACATACTAACTTTTTAAGGGGTGAGAGGTTTATTTATAAATATAGGCTAATAACGTCAGGATTAAACAGAAACAAACAGCCTCGCACAGGGCCAGGCCTGGAAAAGAATCTCAACAAACAGAAGTTATGGTTAGCACTACAGTTAAATCTAGGAAAAGACTTTGTGTTCAGTGCCTAAGTTCCCTCTAAGTCACCAAGAGGAGCACAAGGCTGTGATGACACTTGGGCTCCGTAGCTAGGATATCAGGATGCACAGGCAGCTCTTGCTGCACCTTATTCCCTCTCTCGCAAACTCAAATCTGCAAAATGGGGATAATAAGATGACTGAACTCACAGGATTATGAGGATGAGTTCAGCTGAGTTTCACATAGCATCTGGAACACAGTAACTGTTCAAAACAAGTTAGCAACTACTATTATTATTGTCCTCCTCATTGTTGCCACCTCCAGTGTAGCTTCAGCCACCACAGCTGTCCCCTAATTCTACCAGGCATAGGATGATCCCTCAGCAGGAGTTGCAGCCCTTTGGCAATGATCGCTGTGTGCAGTGGATGCAGAAATGGTTCCTCCTGCAAGGAGCTCTCAGACTGGCACAGGTATACACACACACACACACACACACACACACACACACCCACACACACAGGAATAAGATGGGCAGCTGAATCAGCAGCTGCCGCAGCTCCCCAACTTTCCATATGAGACAGAAATCTGAAGGATCCAGGGAGATGGAAGGTGTCCTAGCCAAGCTACTGGGGCAAAGTGGCATTGTCTGATGTCTCATGTAAGGCCTTGATCTGATAAGGGCTTTCCTTTCTGGGAAGTGCTTGTTAATAAGAAAGGGGTTGCAAAACTATGTTCAATAACCAAAACACATTAACTACGGTCTCAGTTCTAGTTTCTAATGTTCTAACACTGAATGATCATTTGTATTCTCTAAGGACTTTATAATAATATCATTATTATTCCAAAGCAAATGTGCTCCCCTGCAGAAGGCAACATATTATTGGGAGAGTTTTTATAGTAGCTATTCTCCCCTTCTATAAAGTTGACTCATAACCAGATCGAGAAAGATTTTTCTCTGTTTAAAACAAGAATCCACAGTCCTCATGATTTTATTTGACAATCTATCCTTTTGGAAACCAAGCCAGTAAGAAACAGTCGAGATACTGAGGACTACAGTGTGGATGAAGCTTATCTTTGGAAATAATTCAAAAAAGAATAGGAAAAACATGTAGTTATGAATAATTCAGAAACTGCTTTTTAAGGCAATGTTAATCTGGGAGTCACATCTATACTTATTTACCCAAATTCTAAGAGTTCCTGTGGAATATTTTTATATGAATAACATCCCCTCCATCATGTCAAAAGCTATCGAGAGCTACTAACAGCTGTGGGCAAGGAGAAGGAAATCTCCAGTAATTGATAGCATTGTGTTGAATTTCTCCTAAGAGCTATTGCTTTATTATTTTTCTCTGACAAAGTCATCTACAGGGTGAATGCAGAGTTCAAATCAACAGGAAACAGTTACTGACGTCAAAGAGGTCACACTGGAAAAGCACCCTTGTGAGGAAATCGATTGCACCATGTCTGAACTGGAAACCACTTGAATTTAACCACATTAAGCGTGAGGAAGAAGCAAGGTAGGCAGCTGAATGGCCTCTTTTCTTTTTCTTTCTTATTATTTTGCACAGTATAGGAGATGTCAGAAATGAATCTGATCACCTAGAAACCTGTTAAGCCCATGGGCAAGATATATCCTGAGCACAGAAACTAGACATTGGGAAGGTGAGCTGTGTCTCCAGCATAATAAACCTTGCATTTCCAACCTGGAGGAACACATACCTCTTTTTAAAGACCAAGTGTTTTCCTGGTAATCTGGATGCACTGCAGCCATCTCTCATTCGGAAACTCAACCAGACTTATTGGCGTATATAGCAGACTGGGCAATGAACTAGCAGGTTGGCACATGCAGAAACATCCAGGCCAGATAGTCTTTAAAGCCTAACTAGAGGTAAACATGATATCAAGGACAAGGCAAAATCCAAGCACCGTCATCTCCTGCAGGTGCCACCTTTGTGCCTCTGATCCACACACGCATCGTGCCCAGGATCCCTGTGCTAGACTGCTGCTTTTACTCACTTGCTCTTCTTTTCCATGGAGGACCAGAAACCTTTAAGGCAGAGCTCAGATGTTGAGTGGTATATTTTTAATAATACCATTATTAAATACCATTATTGTGGTGGGGCTCCATAAACACTCAGGGAACTGACACTGCAGGAGACTATTTTTGTTTGCTTATCAAAATTAAACTAGAACTTTATACAAGCTGGAAAAACTGCCAGGAATAGTTTTACTAAACTCTTTTATGCAATTAAAATACAAAGAAGTAACGTTTTAGCCACTGTGGAAACAGTTTGTGGAAGAGTTAAATAAGGGAAACAGGTCTGCTGATGCCACTTCACCTTCCTTTGTAAGGTCTTGATTTTTTGATCTATTAAAGTAACTACATGTCCATCCATAATTCAATGTAATTACAAAGTAAACTTAAGGAAAAGAAATAAAGAAAATGAAAATAAGTCACCTATAATCCTAACAATCAGAGATATGACTGAATGCAAAGAGAATAAAAATTGCATATGATGTTTAGCTTCCAAGGAACCGGAGAGTTGAGGACAGATAAGATATTTACAAGGCAATTTTAACTAGATTTAATTTCCCCTTTAGGTCCTAATTAACACCCTACAGCATGTTTAAAGAAAAAGGAGAAAATGAAAAACATCCTTCTCTTTTCACTTACTGTTACATAACATTTCCTGATATAATCAATTATGAAGACCACAATTTTAACCGTTGTATACTATTCTCATGCCATTTCTATGAAGTCCTATAATTAGCTAACTTCTAATTAAGTTAATGGAAATTAGAGGGCAGAGTATTAATAGCACAGTTTCCACACCATGATAAAGATCACTTTTATTACCCTGGTAAAGCAACCAACTCTAAGGGCAGATTACTGCTAACTAAACATGGTGCTTTAATTTTGATTGGCCATTAATCATTTAGACATGACATCCAGCCTTTGGAGTACCCCCTAGTGGTTAAGAAGCACAAGTGAACAAAAGTCTCTTAATCAAAATGTCCCCATTTGAACCACACTAAAACTTAGATTCATTAAGAAGATAACTTAGGTGATTATTCAATTTTTTTAAAAAAAGATTTAGTCACTGTTTAACAAAAACATGTACAATAGGACTCTTTTAAATTATTATTTTACAGAGTGTAATTCTCTTTATGAAGATTTTTGTTTAGTATCCGATAGGAGTAGGTCCATTAAGGATATTTTA
The DNA here is from genome assembly GCA_004027875.1 of Aplodontia rufa. Classification (NCBI taxonomy): domain Eukaryota; kingdom Metazoa; phylum Chordata; class Mammalia; order Rodentia; family Aplodontiidae; genus Aplodontia; species Aplodontia rufa. The sequence goes on along the minus strand of PVKS010000808.1, from coordinate 72,363 downwards.
GACTGCATTTGTACATGGCTATATAAAGAGCAAAAATACTATTTCATTTATTTAGATCCATTTTCATGACAGAGGCGCCTAAACTTTATAAACTTTATTTTTAAAAGCCAAGATTTCCTCCTTCTGATCTGTGGATTCATTGAATAGTTTTGCCTTGTGGCAGGAGATTCTGGGTTAGTTGTCTTATTTGAGAATTTTCCCACTTAGAAAATAGTCTGGCCCAAATATTTCACATCTGTCTAGTGATGGTACCTGGGAATCTCTGAGAATCTACTCCTTCCTTCTCTGCTCATTGGTGATGATATATACTGATTGACATTTTCACTTGGAATATATATTCCATATGTTATCTGGAGTTTGGTTTATCCATTGCAGCCACAACGATCTCTTCTCCAGCCCTCTGGCTGGGAAACAAATTCTGTTCAAGCAAATGATTCACCTACAATCTCTTTGCAGACCATTTTTGCAAGTTGAGCTAGAGACTGATCATCTGCCATCCATTGAGGAAGAAAGTTACCAGCTTTACTATAAATTAGGTAGGGAAGTTGCAGCGGATTAACTGGAGTTCGGGTGGGCACTGCAAACCCCAAAGATGATACCAAGGTGGCAACACCAACAACCTCATGCCAGATCCAAAAGATACCTCTGAGTCCTTTGGTGAAATTGCTTCTTGGTCCTTGCTTTCTCCTCCTAAGAAACAACATCCTTCTGATTCCTTTCTGATATCCCCTCCTTCTGTATCCTTCTTTTGAGCTATTTCTTCAGCTCTCTTCCCCCTCTATAAACACGAAAATCTTTGCCATTATTGTTGCTGCTATACCAAGAGGACACTGATGATATGGAAACATACCCCCCACACCCCATATCTGAACTGTGTTTCTGACAAATAAGCATCTTACAACTGGATTTCCCCCAAACTGAACTCATTATATTCCATTCTCCCCCAGGCTCCTGACTGGCTAGAATCCTGGCCACTCCTCCTAAAAAGTCCTATTGAGTCTACCTCCTTGTGTGACCTTGACTCTACTCCCATGATTGCTGTCTTGGGGTGAACAGGCCACTGGTTCAGCCTTCTTTCCAGATCTGCTACCTTGCCCCTCTGCAGAGAGCAATAAGAGATGGTCCTCAAAGTACAATCTTTTGTTGCTCCTGACTTGAGATCTTTTCTGGTTCTTTTCACCTCCATGATTAAGTTCTTAGCAAAGGGCATCATGACCTTCTTCTTCAGCATACCTACATTTCCTCTTAAAATTCTTCTGTGTCTAGTCTTTTGGGGTTTCCTTGGCATATCATGCAGTTTTAAGCCTCTTTGACTTTGCACTGCTGTTAGCTATCTGGGAGGTTGTCTTCTATGCATCTTCAAAATTTAGCTCAGACAGCCCCTTGTCTGGGAAGCCCGTCCAACTTCCCCAAGGACCAATTATGGCTTTCATCTCTCTATTATAGGGTGTTATAAAGACCTTTGACTATGGCAAATAAAGGGTGGATCCACTTTTTGTTCTTCCCTATATTTTCCGCACATCATTTGTGCCCCATTAACGTGTACTGAACTGAATTAAAAACACAAGATAAGTTCAATATTACCATTCAAGATAGAAACGGCCAATGTCTGTGATGGCTAAGGTCTGTTTTTAGTATTTAGAGGCCACTGAGTTTTGAAGACAGCACCTGAGGCATCTCTATTTTATAAAGTTGAAATGGCATTTATATATATAAATAACAAAAGAAAACAGTCATTTGCTCTTTCTAAAGCACACTCATATTGGTACTAGCACAATTTCCATGCTGGTTGGTGAATGTTTCTTAAAGCTTTGGTTATCTCTGTTTTTAAAATCTAGCCATGCGCACCACATGCAGAGTGGGCATCTGACTCACAGGACGCCCTGTGAGGGTGAAAAGGGTGTCTTCATCAAATGCCGCTGATCACTGATCGATGCCTTGTTGGTAAAGTGAAAGGATAATGGTTCAGGGCAAAAACAAGAGAAGCTGCATATTTCTATAGCTTGCTTTTTAACATAACCATTTTAAATACATGCTCAGTGAGCTAATCTTTGGCTCCCTGATGCCCCAGGCTCCAACAGCTCTGCTTTATCGCACAGCAGGCTGCTCGGTTGAGAAGTCTAGCAGGCTAGCCTTCTCCAGCCAGGCTAGCCCTGGCTCACACTAAACAGAGCCGGCACCCTTCTACTGCTGTCTCCGGTTCAGAGGCCCCTTCCCCGCAAGTGCCACACAGGGCAGTCACTGATAGCTGTAAGGAGCCCCCAACAGGAACTCTGCCTTTCTACACACTCTGAAATGTGCGCTCTTTTACAAAGATTCAATACATTTTGTTTTGACCTGTTAAAAAAAACAAAAACAAAAACTGTAATCTACTGACTTGTTTGAATAACCACATTCAGGACAGATCACCTGACAGTGATACAAGGCTACATTTTTTAGCCTTATAAGGAGATTTCCCTTCCCCACCCCCATCCCTACAACCTTTGGCAATGTCTGGCGACACTGGTTGTCACACTGGGGAGACACAGCTGGCATCTCCTGCGTTGAGGTCAGGGATCCTACAGTGGGGCTGGGGTGCAAGCTCAGTGGTAGAGGCCTTGCCTAGCATGTGTGAGGCTCTGGGTTCCATTCCTACCACTGCAAAAAATAAAAATCTTGCAATGAGGATAAGGCCCCCTCAAAAAGGATTATCCAATTCACATGTTAGTAATGAACAAATGACATTAAAGTATATAAATCAGTGATTTAAAAAAAATTAGCACAAAGGATGAAAATCCCCCAGCCTCTAGATTACTAAAACTATTTGACCTATTGGTAAGAGTCAAGGGGGTGAGGATAGAGTTCTATGCAATCCACATGGAACTTTCTACAGATCTGTTCCTGAAGCCCAAGTAAGGAGGGACAAAGTGAATGAGGAGGCCCTAGAGTCTACAGGCTTCTGGAAGAGAAACGTAAAGCCACCTCAAGGTGCACTCTGCCATATTTGTTCCGAGTTTTCCTGGTCACCTCTAGCTCACTTTGAGTTGCCTTTTGCCATGGGGAGAAGACACATTAGTGTAGAAGGTCAACATCTGTGGTGGGTTTGGGCTGGTTCCCACCTCATGTTCTCTCAGACAGCACCAAGGAGACTGTGGCTCCATGCTCCCTGGGGACCGAGGGGGCCAGAGGAAAGCTGAACAGGAAAACAGCCAGAGATGCTTCTGGTGTTCCACGGCACAGAAATGGAAAAACATATATGATGTAAGTTTGGTTGGAAGGACTCTCCTTTCTTTTTGCTTTGATTGGGAATTATCTATCTTTTTATGTTAAATTGTCCTATACCATGAGAATGATGTTAAGAGATTCTGGGAAGAGTTCCAATATTCCCTTTGTAACACCTAAGCAGTAAACCGCAACAGAGCAAGCAGGAGTGAGTTCAAAATACACCCGGGGGGGGGGGGGGGCTCTTTCCATGCACAATCACGCTGAAGTCAGGAGCTTCCCATAGCAGGAAAACAGGAACTCCCTGGGTGGCCCCAAGGGGAGGAACTGAAGGTCTGCTGGGGAGATTGAGCCAAGGGACTAGCTTACAACAGAAGGCAGGAAAGGGAACCTTCGCAAGCAGGAGCAGAGTTGGTCTTGATAGCACACAGTCAATAAGGGGGTGGGCAGGGGAGGTGGACAGCATCCTTGCAGCCTGGTGAAGGGGTTGCTGGTGAACAGATTCCTCTACCCAGAAGGAAGAGAAAATTATGCAAATAGCAGCGGTGAGCAAGGGATTGCTCTTCCCATTATGCCTCCTGCTGTGACCCCCAATTCCTGGGCAATACAGAACCCATCACTAACCAGAGATACTGCCAAGAACACTTGTACCCCCTGTTCCCACCACAATATCCTCCTGGTCTCAAATTCACTACCCCAAGCCCAGCATGGTGGTGCGTCCGTATAATCCCAGTGGTTAGGAAGCTAAGGCAGGAGGATCACAAATTCAAAGCCAGCTTCAGCAACTTAGCGAATCCCTAAGCGACTCAGAAAGACTCAAAATAAAAAATAAAAAAGGCAGAGGATGTGGCTCAGTGGTTAAGCACCCCTGGGTTCAACCCCAGGAACAAAAAAAAAAAAAAATCACTACTCCTTACCTAAAAATAAGGATGCACTCAATATGCAAATGCAGCTTCAAGATAAGCCCCCTAGGCCTCCTTCCACCAGAGGACTTGCTCTGAGTCTTCAATGGAAATGCCACTGGGGACCAGCCACCCATGGAGAGTCACCAGCTGAGTCTCCTCTGTAGGACAGTCTGCTCTGAGCTTCAGGCACATAAACTCTCAGAAGAAGGAAGGTCAGTTACATGAAGGCAGGGGCACCCCTCTGCTGTGTGCAGTGCTGGTCCTCAGGGCCCGAAGCTCTGTCTACATCTCCAAGCATTCAGTCCACATGAGATGAATGGTGAGCACTGTCCTGCCATCTTTAGTAAGCTAACTGAAATGGACAACTCTAAACCTCCAGAGATCCTCACTTGATGGAAACAGGGCTGTTCCTACTCACAAGAGACCCCGGGTTGTTCTGGGGCCTACCAGAGACAGGTGTAACACACGTTCTTACCAGTGAGCAAGTAATTACAGAAAACTCTTAATTTCAAAACTAGAATATATTAAAGCCTCTGGTTTTGATCCAAGGTGGTCAGGTATTATATTGCATGAGTCTCCCGTTAGGGTGGGGTGGACCCACACTAGCCACTCACAGGTGCAGCTTCAGGTCCAGCCTGGACATCCCCACCAGTCAAGGCAGGAGCCCACCCAGACTCCTAAGGAGACACAGAAGGTTGTGCCCAAGGTGCAGCTTAAAGCTAACATGTTAGTTGGTTTTGGTCTTAGAGCCACTGTGGTTGTACTTCTGCAGAAAGACTGGCACATAGGTGGGCACTTCCCCAGATTCCAGGGTTACTTTCAGCTATCATTCCTTTGATGGTATAAGGACTGCACTCAGCACATGTGATCAGCACACTCAGCACACTGCTGCTTCACCTGGGTTAGTATTTTCTTCCCTGTACGACTAAGGAATAAAACAGCTGCTTCTTTTGTCTGGCTCTCAATCAGAGGGCCACTGGACAGACTGAGTTTTCACTAAACTACATGGCAGAGAGTCTATCTCCTCCTCACCCCCAGAGTCAGTCCTGCACTTGTATCTCTAAGAAGGACACTGTGGAGGGTAGGGTATCTATAACTTGCGGGTTCTAAGAGGTCCCGATTGTGGTCAGGGAAAACCATAACTAAGCAATCACTACCCCAAAAAACTTTCAGTCATCACAGACATATCACACATTGGGGCCACATCTGAACCTGGCAGAGTCTCAGTTACGTCAAGGGAAATTACACATATTTTCAAAAACCGTCTTAGCAAATGCAGAAGTGGCAGGTCTGTTCCACTTCTCTATCATCAATGATGACAGCTAGCAATGGGGCCAGTTACAACTGGGCAACCTCAAAGCCAACTGTCCCAAACTCTTTTGTCATACCAAATATCTTGGCAGTCCTATGTGAAGGGACAGAGCCAATAGAACAGTGTGGACTCTGGCTTCTCTTTTTTCCCATTCATTTCTGTGGCCTCATTTAGCAACAGAAAGTCTCATGCCTAGAAGCCTGAGACAACAGAAGACCAGCTCCCAAATAATCCCCCGAATCTGAGGCCTGGCGACGGCCTCTGCACATTTTGTCCCCAGGGGTCTTCATCTGAGAAGGAGGCAGAGCCTGCCTGACTGTGGATACGTACCCATAATTAATAATCTAAAGGAAAGATGGAACACTATTAAAAAGCTGGGAACATGCAGAGACGGGAAACACTACGTTCTGGCTCATTTTCTATTTTGATCTGAACCAAAGGCAAATTACAATAAATGAACCATGAGCAGACCAAATTGTGTTTGCAGCCATCATTGCTCAGGGAAAGGAGGAAACCTAGTTCCAAACAGATAAGAGAAAATATAAAAGGCCCAAAACTGCATATTGTGAAAAACTGCTTTTATTCCTCACTAATAATTCTATTCTACTCAGCTGTACACATTGCAGAGAGGAAGATTCCTTGCTGTGGTATAAAGGAAACGGCGTGTAAATAATTTACGCTGGAGAGTCTGTTCACAAACCATGCAGGCTCTTGCCTGCTGTGTGATTTAGGATAAGTTGTTTAACTTCTCTGAACTTCAGTTTCCAGAGCTTTTTTTTTTTTCCAGAGCTTTAAAATCACCTTCTTATATCATTTGAGGTAGTAAATAAGAAATTTTGCTTAGCAGGTATTTACAGAACACCAGTGTGCAGTTTTGGAGGCATTGGGAATGAGTAGAATGTATGCTAGGGTCTCAGTGAACTGTTCTTTCATTCTTCATCCTTTGCTTTTCCAAATCTGGTACCAAATCAAGCAAATGGGGTGGTGGCCCGGCAGTTACAGTGCTTGGCTGGCATGCACAAGTACATGGGTTCAAACCCCAGCACCACATAAACAACAAGGTTTTGGAGCAATGGAGGCCACATGAAAAACTAAATAAAATCGATTCTCTGTCTCTGTCTCTGTCACTGTCCCTCTTTCTTAAAAAAAAAAAAAAAAAAAATCAAGTCAACTATGTGGAGGGTGAGAGACCTCTTCAGAATGCTCGGCTCTGCAGAGGGAATGTTTTCCAGCCTTTTATCTGGACTTTGCTCCTACCTGCAGCCACGGAGCCTCTTTCCCAGCAACCCAGAGCACAATGGGTAATGCTACTCACTGCACGGCCAAATGTGCCTCTAGCTCCTCAGCCCAGCAGTGGGCAGCAGCTGGGGACACACACAGTCCCAGCCACCCTGCAGATGCTCAGTAGTTACCTGGAAAGGACAAAGCAGCTGGGACCCAACAGGGTCGCAGGTGGCTGCCATCCCAACGTGCACGCCCACAGCCAGCCTGGGGTGTCCTTCCAGGAGAATCTCTGCCAACCATGAGTGAAGGACACAGGTTTAGGAGGAGAAGCTTAACTGGCAGGTAGGGTGGGGAGGGGCAGAGCCTTCTTATAGACAAATGGGCTGCCAGTCACACCAGAATTTCAAGCCAGAGCTCTTGCACTGAAGGTTCCAGTGGTAAGGCTGACCCATGAACTCCAGAGGCACATGACTAGCCACTGAGCCTCTTCTCTCACTCATACACTCATACCCTCCTTCACTAATGTTTAACATAAAAACAATGGAGAAAATGATACAGAGAAAAGAATGTTCCCTTGAATTCATGTTACCAGGTCATTTTCCTAACACATTTGCAGCCTACTGAAACCGTCCTGTGTACACTGATGGCATTTACTTCACAAGATTCCTGGATACCCCAACTTTCAAAACCAGATTTCAGTTTTGTTGACCCACATTTGAGGTGTGGAAAGTGCTGGCCCTGCCAGGAACTCCACCCTTGAAGACTCACACCCTGGGCACGCACGTCAGCAGCCCAGGCAGAGGCCAGGCAGAGGGGAGAGCTCTGGGCCTCAGCCCGGCAAAGGGGATCTCGGCAGTCTGCAGCCCTCCTCAATGCAGCAGATGAGAGTGCGAGTAGTTCCCCAAGGAACAGGATGTCCCTTGGCTCATCATCTGGGGCCTGCAGCTGAGCAGCAGTTCTTGGGCACTGGGCACCGCATCTCATGTTTTCCAAATGGAACCTTTGCTCCCATAAACTGGGTCTCTGAACAAAGACTGAAGCATCTGACCAATATTTACTTTGCCACTCCCCCTTCCTGCGACTTCCCTGTCTTTGTTCCTTCCTCTCTCCCCTTCTCTCTCCCACTTCCTCCCTTGGCATCAGCTGAGACTCCAGCAGGAGAACCAAAGTAGAGAGCCCATGGGAGGGTGGTGGAGACCCAGATTCCAAGCCGTAAATGCCAGTGACACAACAGTCACTGATTAGGATAAAAGGAGCGTGAAGCAAATTTAGCTGGAAGGGCTGGGGTTGCGGGGGCAGGCAGCATTTACTAGACCTGCATCCCAGGACCTGACAGACTAGGCACCCTCTCTGATTTAAGGTGGTTTTTCTTTTCCTTCTCATTCCCATTTTTAAAGAAAAATAATTATATCACCAAATTTGTTAAACAGAAGAAAATAAAAAAAATTATTATTCCACTACCTTGATATGGTCTATGATAGTTCATTGGCATAAGGTCCTGCCAGTCTTTTTCTTTCTTTTTTCTTTTTTTGTTTTTGGTGGGGGAAGGCAGATTTACCAATTCACTGTCTTGGACAAAACTTAATATGGATATACACCACCCATCTTCACAAATTCTATTATTATTGGGGGGGCTCTAACTTCTAGTTTCTTGATTTTCTAACAAGTGTCAGATGTGGGGCAACTTCTCAGTGTTTTGTTTCACTACTTGACAAAATGAAGAAAATGACTATATATTTTATTAAGCTATTATAAGAACTGGATGCAAATAATAATAATACATGTTTGGTGCTCATGACAACATCTGACATATAATAATTTAACTGCTTAATATATAATTATTAACTCTTTTTTATTATGTTATCTTTTTTATTGGCTGAAAATCATCAAGTAGTGTGCATGTGTGTGGGTGTGTATACATACATTTTTGTGTGTGTATCTGGTAGTGGGGATTGATCCTAAGACCTTATACATGCTAGGCATATGTTCTGACACTGAGCTATATCCTATTTTATTATTTAAGTATTCCCCTATTGCTAAAGGCTGGAGTTATTTCTAATATTTTCCTGTTATAAATAATGCACTGAAGCCAATGTAATTCTGAACAGCACCAGAGACGTCATCCTAGCTGACTTCAAAATCTACTATACAGGTTACAATAGTCAAAATAGCATGGCATTGGCATAAAAAAACAGAGACACAGATCAATAAAACAGAATACAGAGCCCAGATAAAGAACCACACATTTTTGGTCAACTGATTTTACATATGGGGAAATGGGCAGTCTCTTTGATAAACAGTGGTGGGAAAAAGTCGATATCTACATGCAGAATGAAACTAGGTCCTCATCTCCCACCACACAAAAATCAACTAAACATGGATTAAAGACTGAAACGTCAGATCTGAAACTGTAAAACTACTAGAAGAAAATATAGGGGAAAATCTCCATGACATTAATCTTAGCAATGACTTTCTTCATCTGACCCCAAAAGCACAGACAATGAAAGCAAAAATAGACAGTGGAATTGCATCAAACTAAAAATCTTCTGTACAGCAAAGGAAAGCATCAACAGAGTGAAGAGACGAAATATGGAATAGAAGAAATATTTGCAACCCAAATAAGGAGCTAAAATTCAAAATATGTATGGAACCCAAACAACTCAATAATAACAAAACAAACGATCCAATTTAAAAAAAGCAGAAGATCTGAACGGACAATTCTCAGAAGAAGACATAATATAGTCAATAGGTACATGAAAAACATGCTTAGCATTACTAATCATCAGAGAAACGCAAGTTAAAAATCACAATGAGATTATCACCTCACATCTGTTAAAATATATACTCAAAAAGAGGAAAAATAACACACGCTGGGCAGCCACATGGAGAAGAGAGAACCTCTGCTCACAGTCCATGAGAATGTAAGCCACTGTGGAAAACAATAATCAGGTTCCTTTAAAACCTTAAAAATGGGGGCCAGAGTGGTAGCTCAGCAGTTGCAGTGCTTGCCTGGCATGTGCGAGGACCTGAGTTTGAATCCCAGCACCATGTACACAACAAAGTCTTGGAGCAACAAAAGCCACATGAAAAACTAAATAAAATTAATTCTTTCTTTCTCTTTCACTGTCCCTCTGTCTTAAAAAAAAAACAAACTTAAAAATGAAACTATCATATGATCTATATTCCTGGGTCTAGCTCCTAAGAAAATAAAATCAAAGAGATATCAGCACTCCTTGTGCTACGGTATTATTCACAATATGAAAGAATGGATGAAGGAACAGATGAATGGAGAAAGTGTGGAATGTAAATACGATAGGATATTATTCATCCTTTAAAAAGAAAGAAATCCTGTCATTTGTAATACCACATATGAACCTGGAGGACAGTAAATGAAATAAACCAAGCACAGAAAGAGAAATAATGTATGACTTTTCTTATATGTGGTATCTGGGAGAAATGCCAGTCAAAGAAAGAACTGAAAATTAAGCATCTTTAAGTATAATATTGATTCTTCACCACAACTGCTGCAGGCTAGACTGTCAGAAATAAAATCAGCAGTTCTAAGAGAACACTGTAAGAATCCTTATAGAATATTAGAATTTACAACACTATCAGAAATGAGGATGTCAATTTAACTATATATTTGCAAACAATATATATTCCTATAAAAATTAGTGGAAATGTTTATATGGGTTTATAAATCCATGTAGAAAACTTGATAAATTATCTCCTATGTGAAATTTTCTTATTTTCTCTTTGCTAACAACAAAAAGAGCTGCAAGCTTCCTACGCTGGGGGTGCTCACAGTTGCCTCCCTATGGAGGTCTGTGCTGGCTGCAGGGAAGCCCTGGGATGTCTGTCCGTGGTGTGGGAGGAGATGGTCTCGGAGCAACTCTTTCCACAGTAGAGGATGCATTTCTGCATGTCCTTCACTTGACCTCATGGTGAGCCTGCTGCCATTTCCATCATGGGAACTTTAAGGCTCAAATGCGTTTTAGAATGACTCAAGCCATTTAGATGGACAGGAACAAAGCTAGGATAGAGCTCAGGTCTTCGGATCATGAGCGCAGTGCCACTTCTAGCTCAGAAGTTTGGAGGGAGTCAGACAGACTGGAAGTGCATAAGCAGTTGCTGAGTCAACTGCAACATGTGACATAAGACTTCAGGTGACCAAAGGGTCAGAGTCAGCCTGGCCCACCTGGTCTCCACCACCTACAGTCCAGGGACCCTCAGGAAGATACTCCACAACTCTGGACTTCAGCCATGAGGATTCCACAGGCTGGACACGAGGAGTCCCTTTCCAAAAGGGCCTTCCCATGAAACGCTTTCAGATAGCTGGGGGACCCTAGCACCTCACCTGGACTCTGATCTGTAGGGGAGACTACTGCAGGTCAGCATGACACACTGATGAGTCCCTCTTTGAGAGGCCATGACCTGTAGAACTGGGTAGCCACAGAGTCATCATCTATCTGCTGTAATTTTACACAGCAACTAACACTTCCTGTTCCTCATGGTTTGCAGTGAATGGGGATAGCCACTAAAGATTTCTTGAAGATGGACACACAGTAAACAAATGTTATGGAGTCCTATACCCTGTAAGCCTAAGAGAAGGAAAATGAAATTGTAATCTACCGTAGCATGAGAAAAGTCACCTGATTCCTTCGCAATAGTTCCAGCCACCTCATTTATCATCTAAATTTAAGGCAGGAGAGAACTCCCTTTATCCTTTGTGTTGGAGACACGTACTGCAATGCACACGTTTTAAACTCCAGTGGCAGTTACACGTGTTTTATTTCACTGGTGAAGAAATAAAAATCACTTTGCAGTAATGACTGCCACCTTGTGGCCAGACACAAAACTTTCACTAGGAAAAAAACCCCACCAACACCAACAGAGGCTTGGACTGCTAAACACTGGGAATCTCATGCCACTGCTAAAATTGTGGAATATCATATAATTTAAACCTTTTCTTGGTAAGCTTGAACTGTAAATTCTATAGTCTTTGGGTTCCTGTTCCAGGCTAATTTCTTGTTCTCTACCATAAATTGATCTAATTATTGGTCAGACATTTGAATACTTATACAAAATCACAAGGATTTTCTTTTGTTAAGTAAAATGTCCTTGAAGTTGATAAACTTCTTTATTTACCTCATCAGTTGTAACTTGTGTGTGTGTGTGTGTGTGTGTGTGTGTGTGTAGCAGATTGAACTTCGGGCCTTGTGTGTGCTAGGCAAGTGCTGTGCTACCTAGCTATAGCAATAGCTCATCAATTATGACTTGGAATAAAAGCCTCTGCACAACCAGACTAGGGTCTCTTTTATTGGTCAAATGCCTGGCTCAGAGGTTATCATCCTGTTATGACTGCTTCACCTGAGATCCTAGGAAATCATCCAATCTTTGTCAGGCCCTAGCGAGCCAATCCGAGTCGTCACCCAGCTCTGCTGCTTGATTCATGGCATTCACAGTGGTGTCAGAAGATGGAGCCTGAAATCCAAGCAGACAACCGGTACCAGCTCCTAGTTGTTCTAAGCCGTGACTGTCACCCCACTCTTCTCCAAGAAAACTGCTAGATGAGGGGACAAGAGGGGAGTGTGTTGGCAAGGAGAGGAGCAGAGGATACTCCAGGTAGCAGTGGAAGGCAGGGAGAACTGGAGCTCAAAAGGAACTGAGGGCCCTGGGGATGGGAAGCAGAGAATCTGAGGCAAGGGAGCAAGTTGGCTCCAGGACATCAGGAGCCACTGAGGTCCACTGACGAGGTGGTAGTAATGCAGACACGAAGGGCAGGAGTGCAGAGGGAGGCTGGAGAAGCCATTTGATGTCTCTCCAGTCCTTTCTGACTTGTGGGCAGCATGGGGTACACACCGTGCATCCTCTTTAATGCATCCTGTCTCCATCTTCCAATCTTCCCCATTCCACCCATTCTCTAGGCTGCACATATGCCCTTCCCAATACAGATTTGAACATATGATCCTTAACCATATTGGAACGCTCAGCCTCACTCACAGTCAGAGAAAGGAGAAGGTAGAACTTCAAAGGTATCATTTTTTAAAATCTCCCAGGTTTGAGGCTGGGAGAAATGCCTTGGGATGTTCCAAATCAAGGTGCCCTCTCAGAAATCCCCTCTTAGAAAAGTGTCCTCTTCTCACCTCTTGTGCCTAGGTCTGGACCCGTCCAGAATTTAGGAGTAAAGTCAAGGCCAAATTCATGAAAACAATCAGCCCATGTCATTTACTGTATTCTTACACTTCAGGATCCTTCACTCTGCTAGAGAACACTTAGATGAAAAGCACTTCATTCTTAGGACACACCCCCATCAAGGTGATCCTGCCCCAGGACAGAAGGAAGGAAGGGGTTTCAGAAGACACCAGCATCTTTGGATGGTCTTATGTTGGGAGTCATTCCCAAAAATTTCCTGATCCTCAACTTTATGTAACTTTCAGCATCTCAACTCTGATGATGGAGACGGCTGGGGCAGTGGATGTGAGTCCTACTTACAGGGGTTTGGAAGCAGCAGAACAATTGGGTGAGGAAGGGGTGATTGCGGGCCAAAGACAGGATCCTCTTCTCGGTCATGGTGCATTCCACATCATCATCCTGGAGGATAACGTCCTTCTTTAGCACCTTCACAGCATACAGGTCTCCTGTTTCTTTTATCCTTGCGAGCATCACCTGGGGCAAAGCAAGAGGGACCATGAGGGAGGCCTCTGCAGGTTCTTAGGGCAGGGGTGCACAAGAGGGTATGCAGACACACACAGACACACAAAGAAAATGTATATAACATGCTTACTTTAACCCAGACAGTTCAAGACTCACCTTCCCAAAACTACCCTTCCCTAACACTCGGAGGAATTCAAAGTTGTCGATGCCAAGTCGGTTGGAAGAATTAACCCCAACCCCGTTTCCTTCTTTGGTGCCTTCCTTTCCCTGTCGTCTTAGGGTAGATCTAGAAACGAGTTTCTGCAAAGAAGAGGGAAAAATACACTGAGTCAGAAATCGCAGTGTGAGCACAAAGCACACATGGATGGAGAAGACCTTCCTAGCTGGGGGCCTTCTCAACCCTCCACTCAGCCCAGCCAACAATCAAGTTCTGCAACTCAAAACTACCTCAGTAACAACTTCTGGTCTGTGCCCGCTGCTGTGTGGGAAAAGGCCACTGTAAAACACATCTAAGCCAGGGAGCTGCAGACTGAGCTCAAATGAAGCGCACGGAAACACGGATGCTCGAGCTGGTTCCTGTGTCCCTTGCAGTGGCTTTCACAGGGTAGCTGGATTCTAGGAGTGCCACCTAGTGTCCACTTCATGCAAAAAATGGTTCTCAGGTTTGCTCAGAGGATCAAGTTCCCACTTGGCGCCAGTACACAACATGAACGATGCAAAGTTTTTTATACAGAATTTTTAATTATATAAGAGAAATGAAAATTCAATGTAAAAACTGAACAATGACCAAAGGCAAGAAGGATAAAATTTTAAAGATCTAAAATCTCATCAGCCCTTTCTCAAAATGTGCATATTTTAAAAACACTGAGGCATGCATATTTTTATACTTTGGTAAAATTTTAAAGATACAATTATTGTTTTATAATGCACATTTTTCTTTAAAAATTGATCATGTATATTTTACACATCTTTAAGCATCCTTTGAGAACATGAAAAGTATTGATTGATTGTGGTACCCGGAGCCTCACACATACTAAGAAATTTCTCTACTACTGAGCTGTATCTCCATCCCTAGAACCTGGGTATTAATGGATGTTCAATAATCCATTTTATGGATTCATTATCTATTTAATAACTCCCTTGCTTTTGAAAATACAAGGCCATCTCTCTCCCATTTTTCACTTAAACCAGTATACATAACACACATACACACACCACAGTGAAAAATACTTACACACCATTCTTAGAAATAGGGTAGTTTAAGAGTTCAGGCTCTGAAGGAAGCTGCCTGGTTCAAATAACTGCTCTGCAACCTAACCTATGACCTTGAGCAAGTTATCTCACCCAGCCTCAGTTTCCTGTTCTGACAAAGGGGTGGTTATAGCATCTGCAATATAAGTTATCATGAAAAAAAATGAACACATTGTACTTAGATTGGTGCCTCCAGTCAATATGCTTAAGCCATATTGTCATTACCATCATCTATTGGACAGTGAGAGAGAAAGAGAGAGAGAGAATCAATTTTTATTTAGTTTTTCATGTGGCCTTCATTGCTCTGTCACTTCGTTATGTACGTGGTGCTGGGGTTCAAAATTGTGTCATTGCACATGCCAGGCAAGAAAAGTGAGCCACCACTCCACCCCCATCATCTAGTTCTTTTAGGTAACTTTTGGGACATGGAATTCCTTGGGCCAAAGTGTTAACTTTGAAGACTTTTGATACATACCCAACTTGCACTCTACAAACAATTACACAATCCCCAGCACAATGAGAGCTTCAGTTTTACCACTATGCACTGGTAGTAGTGAAAGTGGTCACCTTGGTCAGCTCTCAGACCCCTTCACAGAGAGGAGCTACTCAAAGCAGGGTGACTTTTGCAGTTGCCCATCTTGGGACATTTATAAGGCAAGCTGCCACTAGGCAACAGTTCAAAAGTCTAATACCCTGGAAATTTTGACCTATTTAGCTACAAAAAGCTTATCTGGGGCAACTTCTAACTAATGTCAGCAATAAACCCACTGTGTAGCTGCCTGAAACCTGAAGTTTAACTCAACCCCATAAAAACAGTGATAGCAGATATAAAATGGAACATCTTTAAAATGCAGCGGTTTTAATAGTTTCTCCTCTAAATCTCTCATCATAAGTTTTTCAAAGATCAAAAAGCTGTACCAACTTAGATTTCACTTCTTCCACTTACATACTTCCCCCAGCTGGGTGAGCATTGGCTCGAAAACTCTAAGCCAGTGTTTCTCAATCTTTTTTTAAAAAAACATATTCTTCTCTTTTGTTAGACTTAAAATTCACCTTTTAATGTTATAGTGTCATATAACAGGTAATCCTGATTTTTCTCAGTATTAGCTATATAACAGGAAAGTTACTTGGTTCAAATGAGAAGGGATATCACCCCTAGAGATGGTGCCATATGGATTATAACATGCCCCCTGTATTTTAGAAGCCCTGGCTCAAGCAGAAACCCTTGATCTCCTCTCTTCAGGAACAGCTGTCCTATGCATTAGAAATCCCTCTTACCACTTTAGCATCCTACCTACCTATCCATAAGACAATTCAAGAAGCACATCGTCAATACAAGTCCCTGGTCAACTAGAAAGAAGCCTTTCAGTAAAAAGGGAATGAGATGGTTAGTGCTGACATTTCTAAGCTACCAAGAACTTCACAGTGATTGGGTGTACCTTCCCCCATACACAGAGATTATTTAACAGTTCAATTTAGAATTTTCTGGAACCACATATCAAGCTACACCTTATAGCTCTCATAGCTATAGAGCTGTGGCTATTTCTCTGCAGATGGTGGCCAGGAAGGCAAATATAAGAATGACTGCCTGGCATGTGCAAGGATGCAGGTTCGAACCCCAGCACTGCACACAACAAAGTGTCAGAGCAAAGAAAGTCACATGAAAAACTAAATAAAAATCGATTCTCTCTTTCTCTCACACTGTCCCTCTCTCTCTTAATTTTTCAGAGTTGTACATAATGAAGGGATTTGTTGTCACATACTCATAGATGCACACAATTTGGTCAGTATCCCCTCCTGTACCTTTCCACCTCCTGCCTCTCTTTCTGGATCATATATTTTCCCTAAAACACCCAAGTATAGTGACATAATTCTTATACCTATGAAGAACACATTTTATATACGTGACAATAGTATATACAGTGACATAATTATAAGTGCTTGGACTATACCTTGTTTTAACTCCGTTCCAATGTTTCCTCTTCTCCTCCCCTCCTCTCACTCCTTATTCTTTTTAGATATAGTCAATAATAGGATTAAACATTTACATTTTTATAAAGGCATGCAGTATAGCTTATTCTAATTCAGTCCCCAGTATCCCCACACCCCTTCTCCTTTCTCTTCCCTTTACTGGTTTTTCTGTTGTTTACTAAATGACTTTTTCCCCCTTTTTTTCGTGACTCATTGAATTATATACTGATAAGATTCACTGTGTTCTGTTCATATTTGGACATGAGCCAGTTAAGTCTGATTCCTTCCATTAACTTTCCCTATCTCTTTCCCCCTCCCTCCATTTCCTTCCGGGTTGACTATTCTTCTGTTCTTTTCCTTATTTCGGGTTAGCTTTTACATATCAGAGCGAACACTTGACCTTAGGTTTTTCAGACTGGCTTATTTCACTTAGCAGGGCTCTGGTAGACAACACCAGGCAGAGGTTTCCCGGGGAACTTGCATGGCAAAACACATCCAGGGCTACTGACCCAACTCCACCCACCCCAGAGCCCGAGGAAGGAACTCCTGTCAGTTGCTGAGCAAGGGAGATAAATTTACAATCCATAAACAAAACTTGCAGACCTTATGGTTTCCACAGCAGTGGAGAACCACCGAGATCTTCAAGTTCAACCCCTTCAGAGATAAAGCAGCTGAGGCCTATGGCTACTGGTCAACTCTCCTGCCCAGTCCCCAACCAAGTGTATATAACCCAGGCCTCTAGGGTCTAAGCTTTTCACTTCCTGTCATATTGACAGGAAGATGCTTTTTTTTTTTAATTCTCAAAGAAAAAAAATAACTCCTGCTTCCTGGTATATCTGCACGGTTGTTACTTCTTGTCACCTAACTGTACATGAACTCTTATTTGTGGAATAAAATGCTTCTTGAAAATGTAAAAACTCTAATGTATTTGCTGAGATTAGAAACACTGATGATGGCTCATGTTCTCATTTGTATTCACCACATATGTACAACTTTTAAATTACAATACGTGAAAAGAAGCAAAGTCTCACCGAGGTTGGAGAAATATTTCCAGGCTGGAGACCCATCCCTGCCAGGGTCTTGGCAAGCTCCACTGCATTCACCCCACAGTTAGGGGCCACATTTGCTTGACATCTAATGTGTACATTCATTTTACATACTAGGGGAAGAGGAAAAGAGGATGCACGTTCAGAAAAGAGTCAAGCCAACATGGCTATAACAAAGAACTTTCATAACCTGAACAATTGGGACAAAGGAATTATTCAGGCTGAACAATATCATCTCATAAAATTAAACTCACACTTGTAACAATTCCTGACATTTTATCTATTTCTGTTTTACGCAGAAGCAGAAATCCTTGCATACTAAAGAATAATAGATTTCAAATACATTTTTTTCCATTATGGTTTGATGAAACACATCACAAGAAGCAGTCATTACTGACTCAACTGTATGATCTAAAAGGAAGATTAAATGTTCATTACAGTGACAACTCATAAATGACAAAGAATCTGGTCAACTGACTATTTTTTTCCTTTTTTCTTTCAACAGTGAAATGGAAGGCAGCAGCCTGAATGTCAAAAGACAGACCACTGTTCAAACAAGATGGGAATGGTGTTTCGTAGAGAAGATCCAGCCACGATGTCACGTTTTCTGAGTATCGTTGTGGCTGGGCAACTCAGAGCTCAGCCAGGCATCCTGTGCGGCTGCGGTTCTGAGTGTTTGCAGCTTGTGGTTGTGTTTCATGGCAGAAGAAAAAGGTCACTTTGAAAATGTTTGAAGATCAGGTTAAATGGCAGGTGGAAGAAGCAAGCAAAGCCTGCTGTTCCTTGTGCTCAGGATGCTGAATTGGGACAACACTCTGAGGTTTAATCAGCAGAAATAAATTCCAAGACAGATTCTGGACATGGGCCCCGCTGATGGGAAGGAGAACTGAAGCTGCGTGCACAGCCAGTTCTTGTTTTGGAAGCATGCTCAAACCCAGGTTTCATGGGACTTGAATTTATGCAATTTAGGAAGCCCCCTTTAAGAAAAACAATACTAAATTAAATAAACAGGGGCCCTGAAACATAAGCTTAATAGTGTCATGGGAGATTCACCTATCTCAGGAAGACTAGAACAAATACAGAAGCATACAGTGGCCTTTGAAACCACTGTAGGACAATGAAAACAAACAAAGGAGCTAGATGACTGCCCTCAGGCCACCAAGCACAAGAGCAATGCAGATGAGCCCCCCCTGCATGGCTCTGCACGCCAGCAACAGGAAAGCACAAAGCAATTTGCTGGCAGGAAACCCACACGGAGGTGAGACCATCAAGCTGAGATCAAGCAGCACTGGAACCCAAAACTCTAAAAATTATACATGAGCAGGCTGCTGTTTTTGGTTGTATGATAAAAGAATTATTAAATGGTGTTCTAGAAAGATAGTAGAACTTTCTCTTCTAAAAGACAAGTTATTGGTCGCTTTGTCTAGAAAAGCAGGTTTGGGAAGTCCAGGCAGTCAATGGAAGTTGGCCAGTCACATACACACCAACTTTACCTCCTCCACTGCTCTCCCGTGCAGCGACTGGTGCAGCGACTCAGGAGGTGTCTGATAAGGCTTTAGGTGCAACCCAAGATAGTCAGATCATTATGTCTTGGTGGGAGATGACTCAAGGCCAACAGATCCCCAACTCCTTACAGGACAGGGGTCAGCCCTCACCCCCACGGAGGCTTTGCAAAGGCAAGGTCCAAACTGTGCTGAGCACAGCGGGTGAGATGCACACCCACAACCAAAGCTTCAGTGTGCTTTACTCCACCCCCTCCAACCTCCTGCAAAGTACTTTTGCAGAAGACCCAAGGCAGCTCCTGCAGTGCTTGGACAACTCCATTCCTCCTTGTTTCTGGCAAGGGCATTAGACCTACTCTCCCACCAGTTCTAATTCATAATGCAACCTTCTCTTTCAGCCATCTCACCTCCTGACCTCTTACCACCTTCCATCTCTAACCAAGGTCCTATTTTTCCTCTTTCAAATATCTGTTTAAAAACAGAATGCCTACTCTGCACTTGGCAACAAATAGATGATAGCTAGCTAGCTAGAGCACTGAAATTAACATCTGACTTAATGTTGAATGTAAATTGAGGGATCAAATGTACTTCTCTTAATATGCCTGACAAGGGACAAACACTATCAAACCACCAAGATGTTAATATACAACATTTCTAAAATGCTCAGTCCTAGGTCAATTTCTGAGCTAGTAGGATGATGTTCCCATGAAGAAGTGGATACCCACAACCTCAGCATCTCACTTTTACATTGAAGTCCTTGTCGCATTATCCCCCAGAGCAGGGAGCCACAGTGATCACAGAATGTTGGCACTTTGTAGTTGTGGATGCTAAACTTGTGTGGGATGTTGATTCCAAACCTTTGTTCAGCAATCTGGATCAAAAAAAAAAAAATAAAGAGGACAATACCTAAACATTTCATATTAACTCTTTTATAAGAACTGTAACAGGAGCCTACCAAATGCCAAGTCCTACTACAATGACAACTGAGCTGGCTATATTATTTTACTATACTCAGCTCCTATTAATTACTCAGGTCTCACTAACCAGACTTAGCACATTTTCTAATGAATGAGACATGACAGAAATGTATATTACACCATTTACCATTTGGAGAGAAAAATAGAAATTAAGATTTTCATTTTATCTTTTATATTCAGGCCACAGCTCTTGCCTTGACAATCCCCTCAACACCCAAGTCTATTTTCTACAACCTCTGACTTCGGGATTAAATGGGTCTTCTATATACTACACATATTTGTTATCATTACAAGTTCTAGATGTCGTGGAAACAAAGCACTCAGAAGACATGGAATCACAGAAGGAAGTCATTCCAAAGTGACAGTAAAGTGGCCACTTTTTCAGCCCTTCCAGCTGGATTTGCATTCTAATAATCAGATCCCAAAGGTCCTGGTTTAATCTCACATACTGTTTCTGGCAAATAATTATACTAGCTGTATGCTCTGCGGTCTATGTTGTAATATGAAGCAGGGACAACAGATCTAAACAAGGAGTATGGTGGTTATTATTCCTGTTGAGACTTTTCTGGCATCTTTTGCTAAAAGCTGTGGTTCATACCTCCCTGTGTATTCACTCCTTAGCAATCCTACATATGTACTTTATATAACCATTAGGTCCCAGAGGCAGACTTTCCAAAGCATCTGCAAATCCACTGCTGAGAGTCAGCAATGCTCCATCGTCTATTCCCTCCAGAATTTGAAATGTATGCCTATCCCAGCCAAATGCAGTATGAGTGGCAGGAATGAAGTTCCAGCTTTTACAGAGAGGTACACATGCTCCCTGAAATTTCTTAAGAGGCTGGAGGAAGCAGAATGTACAGTGAACAGTGTACTTGTCAATTCCATTGCATTTAACTCCCACAAATACGCTAAGGAGCCTTCAGACTACAGCACAGAGAGGTTGTAGGCCAGGCCTGAGCTTGCAGAGAAAATCACTAATAGAGGCAAGATCAGTCATGCCAATCTAGATGGTCAGCACTACAGCTGTCTCCACATTAGTAGAACTGATCATAGAGATTATGTCACACTGAGCACTAATGGAACCTCACAAGGCAAGGTCATACAACACAAGAATGGAAATACAAAATGCAATAATATAACAAAGGAGAGAAACTTGAACTCTAATACCACCAAGGGCTCACAGATCATGGGAGGGAAGTGGGGTGAGGATAGAAAGTGCAGAAGGAAGGAGGGAAGAAGAGCAAGGGCATATATGTGCGCACACAGAGTGGGTGCTTAATCAGCAAACATCCTCTTACCTTTGAATCCACTTTGTTAATATTGTTTTGGCAAGTACAGGCTGTAACAATTAGATGATGGCAGCGTTTATGGACGACACAGGTGCACACTAGGAAATTAAATCCAGCAATTATACATTTATCAGAGGCTCACAGTCCCGCCAATTGCAGCAGAGTCCATGAAGGCTGCACCAAGCCAAAAACACTTGACTTGGACATGTTCCCCGGTCAGCGGCAGCCAGCATTCCCATTCTTCCTATTTCCTTTACCCATGCTCAGACCATCTTCAAGACCTAAGCTTATTTCCTCCTCCATGATTTTATTCCACCCCACACCTACCTCCAGAGCACTCTTCCCACAGTATGGATCTGCTCACTTCTGTCCCATGACTTAAAATTTTCAATGGCATCTCATGGCCAATGAACAGTGCTCAAAGTTTCCAGCCAGGTTTCAGGGCCTATAGCAGTCGCCCAATCTACCTGTTATCTTTCTTCTATGGGATCTATTTGTTCCAATAAAAACTAAATTAGAGCTGGAGCGGTGGCTCAGTGATCCAAGTGCTTGCTTGGCATGTGTGAGGACCTGGGTTCAAACCCTAGCACCACATGCACAACTAAGTGTCAGAGAAACAAAGGCCAGATGAAAAAATCAATAAAATTGATTCTTTCTTTCTCTCTTTCCTCCTCTCTCCCTATCTCTCATAAAATAAAATATCTAAGTTAAATTTTCTTGAACAAGTCTGCACCATTTCCTACACGCTACTGATGTCTTCTCCCTATCACCAGAATATTCTTTTTGCCTATCAACTAACTAAATCTTAAGTTTATGATGAGATACAACTTTGAAAAAAAAAAAAACTAAAAAGTATACACCTCTTCTGCTGGGCACAGTGGCAAACACCTTAATCCCAGAGGCTTGGGAGGCTGAGGCAGGAGTATCCCAAGTTCAAAGCCAGCCTCAGCAACTTAGTGAAACCCTACACAACTCAGTGAGCCCCTGTCTCAAAATAAAATAAATAGGGCTGGGGATGTGGCTCAGTGGTGAAGCACCCCTGGGGTTCAATCCCCACTACCAAAACAAAAAAAAAAACCTCTTCCATAAAAATAGCCTTCACCTGGTTCCCTTCTACACTGAAACCATCTGTCTCTCCTCTGATCTTCCATAGCCCTTAGCCTGCCCCTTCACTTCCAGTCTTCCCCGTGTAGCCTAGCCATGCCCAGAATTCCTGGTGCCTTTTGCAGAGCAGACATTTGATAAACGTTTGCTAAAGGTCTCAATCAGTCGCCTGAATATTTATAACTTTCTGAGTAATAATTTTTTCTTATTTTCATCCAGATAATTGACATAGTGCAGATGGAATTGAGCTTGTCATTAAAGGATGAACACATGCAGTGAAGCAGTATAAAAACATACATTCCAAGATCACTCAAGACATGTGGAAGGTTTTAGGATTAATCGCACAACACAGGTGACATGTCAGCAAACAGCACTGGGCCTCAACACACACCAAGCTTTCTTCAGGCTGCAGCCTCAGGACAACTACACTGGAAGTGCTCAGAGCAATGTTCTTTTTATACAAGGGGATCTCAAACCCACCTTTCACACAGAAACCACCTCATTTTTTTGAGGCACTTTTATTTTCTTGGTGAACTTGGTGAGACATTTATCTACTTTACTGATTTTTTTCAAAAAACCAGCTTTTGTTTTCATAGATTTTTCTCTATTTTTCCTGTTTCCATCTTCACTGATTTCTGCTCTGATTTTATTATTTATTTTCTTCTGTTCACCTTAGGCTTAAACCACTCCTCTTTCTCTAGTTTCCCATGGTAGAAATTCAGATGATCAACTTTAATCTTTCTTTTTTTACATGCATTTGGTGCTATCAATGTTCATCTGAGCACTGCTTTCACTCCATCCCACACAGTTTAGCAAGCTACATTCCATTTCCATGTGATTCAAGGTATTTTTTATGTTCTCTTGAGTTTTCTTTGACTCATGTTAGCATGTGTTATTCAATCTCCAAATATCTGGGGGTTGCTCAGCTATCTTTGTGTTATTGATTTCCAGTTTAATCTTATTCTGATCTGAGAAGATGCTTTCTACTCTTTTACACTTTTATGGCCCAGATGTTGGTGAACGTTCTTTCGTTCCTCATGACCTGAGAGGAACATGTCATCTGTTGTTGGTAGCATGCCCAAGCTAAAGAAAGGCACTGACCTGGTTTGTGAACTCCCTTCTCATTTACGACTACATTGATAGTGCGGAAGTCAATTAGTAGTGTCGTATTGGTTATATATTCTTTTGTTTCCTAACTTTGGAAGTGCAATGGAATTTTTTGTACATACTCAAATCAAAATGAGATCCAAAAATATACCTTATTCAGTTTTTTCCTAAGGAAAATAATGTTTTAACTCACCTCCAGAAGGTGAGAATTTCTTATTTACACACAGACTACCATTTGACATTATGTAGTGTTATTTTATCAACCATCTACACAGTGAGAATAAAAGAGACAAGTGCTATAGGTGTTAACTGTGGAATGATACTGAAGCCAGTGGTAAGGGAGACCCAAGAAAAGGCAAGACTGATCCCACCTGGCTCAGCCACCAGAGTAAGGGTCATTCATTTTATCTCAACTCAGTGGGGACACTAGCAAATGGGTCCTAGAATTGTGAAAATCAAAATAATAATCTTCCAAGATCATTACTAGTTTATCTTTAAACATTTCTCATTAATTTGGATAATAGCTCTCTATTCCCTAAGCAGGTAAAGTGAGAACAGCACTGTTCTACATCTTACCCCTATTGACAACTGAATATGAGAAGCAAAATTTTATCTTCAGTATTCAATGGTGCACTCACAAAACAGCAATGCCTTTTTAGTATTTTCTTGTTATTGTACAGATGAAACTTTTAACAATGAAACTTCACAGGGTATCTTGGCTTTAGAAATAAAAGCATGCCTTCTACACTGTCCAAAATATCCAATATATAACCAAAACTAAGGAATTATAATTATACAGGGGTCTCCTTTGACCTACAGGATATCATTAATCACAATAATAATGGAATGTACCCTGTTTTCTCTTGGCATAGTCGTTTTTTAACATAGGATCAAGATTAAACATTGCCTTAAAAATGTGTTCTTACCTTGGCATTGGTAACCCTGTTTGCCAAATACTCCCCTGTTCAAAACAACAGAGAAAAAAAATCACCATGAGTCAAACATTTCAGCAGCAGCCTCTTATAATTACAATCCTTCAAATAAAATAAATTCCATCCTCCAGTTCTTTATGAAAACATAATTTCAGGAAAGAGGCAAAGATGATGTGCTCTTTGAGCTCCTGTTTGTTACTATGCGACACAAAATCCTCTGATGGATTAGAGTGTTCCAGGAGATGGAAACAGGCAGGTATGACGACTGCCATTCCCCTTACCTCTGTGGCAATCTCCGAGATCCTCAGAGAAAACATCTGAACATGTTCAGCCTCAGCCTGAACAGCTCCCCCACCACCTTACCATCTCAAGTACACAGAAAGATGATCAGATAAGACTCTGTGATCCAGCGCAGCTCCCTTTCCTGTGCATTCATTACCCCTGGAGTCCACAAGGGGGCAGAAGTGCTGCCACTATATGCCTTTCCTGCAATACCTTGGATTCATGTCTTCCTAATACATTCTATGGGTGATGATAATGATATTCTCATTCTTATTAACAAAGACCACATTTTACTAAGTCCACATCAGGCCCTGAGACAAGTAGCTACCATCTCATCTAATCCTCATGAAATATCTCCCACGGATTTCATGAGGATAAGACAGTTAAGAGCTCAGACTCTGAAGCCAGATGGTGTGATTTAAAGCAAGGTGTTAACTGCTTTGAGCCATCATTTTCTTTCTTTCTTCTTCTTTTTTTAAGTAAAGGGAGAGTGAGAGAGAGAGAAAAAGAGAAGCAATTTTTTATTTAGTTTTGCATGTGACTTCCATTCCTCCAACATTTGTTGTGTACACGGTGCTAGGGTTTGAATTCGCATACTTGTGCATGCCAGGCAAGTGCCATAACCACCAAGCCAACGCTCCAGACCGAGCCATAATTTTCTCATTTATACAGGGGAATAACAAAAACAGTACCTACTTCACAGGGTTATCACAAAGATAGACCAAGTTGATAAATGCTTAGCAGAGACTTAAACTTTAAGTACTATACAAGGTTTATTATGTAAATAAAATAAAATTATTGTCTCTGTTTTGCATATGAGGAGACAGTGGCAGGTTATATAACTTAAGTTCACATACCCAGTTGGTGGTGAGACTGAATGTCAGAATCCATACTGTTAAACATAGGCACATACACACACAAACATACACACACACACTTATAATAAATACACCAACATTTTAATTGAGAATGAGCGTGTGTGCATGTGTCATAGGTTTTAAGACTGATTGCAGGGTTAATGTTTCTGTGGTAGCAAAAAAATCAGTGATATTATCAAAGAAGTTTTTATCATGAACATTAGTTGAGTTCAGAGGTCATCACCACCAATACCTAAGGGACCAGCAGGTGACATAAAAGAGGGAACAGAATGGTGTGAGATGAAACAAAAAGCAACTGGGCAGTCATCTTCAGGTCAAACAATCCAGAGAGAGATGGAGTGGGACTCTGACCAACTAGAGGGCAGACTGTCATCAAAACGGAATGTGGCTCAGGCTGGAACAGTGGCTCTGCAGTTATAGCGCTTCCCTGGCATGCGCAAGGACCCAGCTTCAAACCCCAGCACCACATACACACCAAATGTTGGAGAAACAAAGTCCAGATGAAAACTAAATAAAATCGATTCTGTATGTGTGTGTGTGTGTGTGTATGTCTCTCTCTCACTGTCCCTCTCTCTCGCTCAAATAAAAAAAAAGGAACATGGCTCAAAGAGGCCATATCTACTAATTTTTTCAATGGGAAAATGTAATATGGTTTTTTTCTGAAGACTATAAAAGTTACAACATATTTGTAGGCTTAATATCAATATATCAATAGCCTACTTAGGACCTCATTACTCTATTCTTGATTTAAAAATACCAGACACACTAAGTACCTAACTGGGTTCTCAGTGCTGAAAGGAAGAAATACAAAGTAATCATAAAATCAAAGTGCAAAGTAATTGATTGGTATTCAGAAATTACTCTGAACCAAGTGCTTCTGCCATCACTAAATAAAATTATTTAAGTCTGCAACACAAGCAGATCTCCTCTCATCTAGTAAACTGTCTCTTCTGCTGAGATGCTGTGTATGTATATGCAAGCACATGTGTGTGTTTGCCTGGAGTGGAGGGGGTGTTTCTTTATTCTCTTTCCAAATTAAAAAAAAATCCTTAATGCTGTCTCTAACTAAAGATAACTAGTGCTTAAATTTTATGTTATAGATTTGCCACTAAAAATAAGCTTTGGCTTTAAGCATTGTAAGATACTGCCTCAAATCTTTAGAATTTATTTCAATTATGTTAGCTGCTAATTGTCTCGCATTAGAGGACAGCATAGGATCACTACAGGCCATAGCCTTCCACTACATACCACGAGGCTGAAGACTATAGGGTGTTTAGTTTTCTTGCAACAATTAATTCCCGTAACTTATCACATGGTTCATGCCTTTTTAAGATCAATACTATCAATTTTGTTCCCCAGGCTAATTATCTAATTTATTGATTATCTTTTTATTGACCTATTAGCTTCTTTCTCTAATGTATGCTTTTTGACCAGTTCATTAGCACCTTTACCAAAATGACTGGAAAAAGAAATAATATCTGAAACTTGGAACTAGAAATTTTTTTTTCTTCTTGGTAATGGGGATGAAAATTACTGGGTCAACATATTAGAAGAGGAGGTAAAAATCCGATCCTCAAAATAGTTCTTATGAAGCATGCCTTCTCATGAAAAATCCCACATGACCAAGGGAAACCTCTAACAGAGAGAGGGTGTTAGGAGGGGGAAGCCAGAGGACCTCTTACCAGATGAACTCCCTGCAGTGAGAGCAGTAGGTGGGCTGCCTCAGGTACGTGGCCATAAACTTGTGTCCATTGATCTGGTGGACCCGCCTTCGCATAGCCCTTTGACGCTTCCTGGTAAAATGTTTGAAGATTCGGTCTCTCTGGAGAGTGGCTGTATGTTAAAACAAAAGGAAAAAAAAATGTATAATTAATCTAGACACACTTAACATATGAGAAAGTATGACAGTTCAAATACTTCCCAAATTGTGTTTTCCTTGAAGATTTAAAACATCTTGGAAAACTATCTTGCCTTCCTAAAGGTCTCAGGACTCATATTTTGAGGTTAGATCTTCGTGAGCCCCTGAGATCCCACTGCCTGAGCCAATCCCCCAGCATACACCACAGTTTCCCATGGTTCCGGTGTGGACGTCAACATGGCCTCCTAGATTTGGGCTAGACGTCTGGGACTGCGTGTCCATCTGTGGACTGTAAATGCTGGCTGGTGAAGCAGTTTTTCATCGTCCCCCACCTTACTTGTAGTGTCCTCACAAACTGAATGAGGGAACTGCCCACAGCATGGGCCGTGAGAGCTGTGCCCCAAAGCAGTTGGTACTGAACCACCTCTGTTACCCTAAATTGGGTGGAAAGTAACCTTGGCCAGTACAAAATTTTCTAGCCTCAAAAATTTAAAACAGTGGCTTCTAATCTGAAGACTCTGGAAATTGTGCACCTTATAAAGATGGTAAATTATGTCTTCTATATTGTTATGCTTGAATTTTTCCAATGCAGGCAGACTTACAATTAATAAAACAAAGCTTACTTCTTTTTGATAATGCTTTTAAGTAAATCACTGATACAAAAAGGAAATTTAAAGAATCATGCAAGAATAATTTGCTAATAAAATTTAAAGCCTGGAAGAAAGAGAAGATTTTTTTCTTTTTCGACATAATTGTTCTACTTTAAAGGCTATGTGCAATGTTTCCATACATTTATACATTGTGAATTTATCAACTTAGGACACTTAGCATCTCGAACACTGACCAATTCTTTGTGAGAAATCATTCAAAATCACGTCCTCTAGCCATCTTTAGTCACATGGAACAATATCATCAATTATAATCCCCCTCTGTGAAACAAAACACCAGCTGTGCACAGTGGTGGATACCTGTAACCACAGAGAACAAGGATGAGCTGGGAGGATCACAAGTTCAAGGCCAGCCTCAGCAACTCAGCAAGGCCCTAAGCAACTTAGTGAGACCCTGTCTCAAAATAAAAAATAAAAAGACCTAGGGACGTAGCTCAGTGGTAAAGTGACCCTGGGTTCAATCCCTATTACCAAAAACTAAATAAACATAACAACAGAGAATTTATTCTAAAATAATCTCAAGCATAAGTTAGGGAAGAAATTATACAAAATGAAGAAAACTCAGAAAAATATTATACCCTCAGAATGGGATAAGAATGACAAACTCTAAGGCCTAAAAGACTCACAGATTTGCAGCTTAAGAAATTTAAAGTTCTATTTAACAAAAGACACAAAGCAGAAAGTTGAAAGAAACAAATTGGTAGAAAAAGGATTTTAGAAACATGAGAAAGAGTTACCATTTACAATATGTAGAAATCCATATGAAAAAATGTGAACGAACCAGGAAAAATGGGACAGAAAATATGAATAAAAATTCATTAAACTTAAATGCGAATAACCAAGACCACTAATACCATCTAAGATGGGCACTTAAGAACCAGGAGCCAAGTCATCATCTACCCCTAAAATTAACAAATATAACAATTGATAAAGTGCCCATTTTGACCAGGGTTGGCAGGAATATAACTGGGCTACAGTCCTGACCAGACACAGTGGCTATTTTCCTTGCCAGACATCAGGGTTCCCACCCATAAACCAGGGGGTGCTGCTCTCCTGGGATTTTTCCAAGGACTGACTAAGGTGACACATTCAAAGTGCTTAGCACAAAGCCAGGCACATTCTAGCATTCAAAAACCATAGCTATTTCCAGAATACTTTTTTGGAGGCCAATTTGACGATATCTGCCAAAGTTTTAAAAGAGTATTTCCTTTCATTCACCAATCAACTTGAAAAATTTTTGTTTCTATAAAAATACAAGTAAACAGGAATGTATAAGCAATCTAGATATCAATTGCTACATTCTTTTAGCGGTAAAAAGTAGGTTCAGCAGGGTGCAGTGGCACGTCTGCAGTCCTCAGGACTCTGGAGGCTGAGACAGGAGGACTGCCTGAGGACAGGAGTTCAAGGCCAGCCTGGACAACACAGCAAGATCCTGTCTCTCTCACACATGTAAGTAGAATCTACACTAGAAATTCCAGAGAACAAAATGCAGGAAGAGCCAAATGAATTTGGCTGAGGAAACAATGTCTTCAGAGGCTCTAGCATAATTAAAATTGTACCTGCTTCACTCTGTGTTTGGGGTGTGTGCAATCTCTGGTAAACCACCTAATTACTTTCGTTCTAGATTTCCTGTCTGTCTTAAGAACATAAACTAGGGGTTGGGGATTTAGCTCAGTGGCAGAGCGCTTGCCTAGCACGTGCAAGGCCGCGAGTTCAGTCCTCAGCCCTGAAAAAAAAAAAAAAAAAAAGAACATAAACTATATATCCTTGTCATCAGCCCTATTAGGGTAATGTTATAATCAATAATCCTGACACATTCCTAACATTTTGAACAAGGGTCACATAAGATCAGAAGTCGCCATGGTGCACTGGCCTCGTCCATGACACCTCCAGAACTCATTTAGTAAGTCCAAAGTGGACAGGTTTTAATCCTTGTGGTTGGCAAGTGATAACATTAGGTATCACCCACATCTAGCCTCTCTCATCACCAGCCTGAGTGAGACACAGCTTAACACTGGCCAAAGCAAGACTGGTATTGAATTACTAAACACTTGTCATACCTAGATGCAAATTAAATTCTCCCTGGGGGTCTAATTACCAAGAAAGTATTTATTTAATCCCTTAATGCTATAAAGATTGGCTGAAAGTTCAGCTCACTTGCATTTTTAATATTTCATGAATTGAATTACGACCTGTGAATTTTCCTGTTGATTCCTTCTAGTCAGAAGGGTTCAGGAAGATCTTCTTATAGCTGTCTACCAAACTGTTTACGCCTTGACACCTTCACTCCTGCCTTTGGCCTGTCCTAGAGAACTCTCCCCTTCACTTGTTTCCCAATGAATGAAGACAGACTTATCTTTAGCCTATCTGCCTCAGGCCCCAAGCAGCCACCTCCAAATCCTGAGCCATGTGAAATGTTCCTCCCCTGTTCCACAGCAGCTTGGGAGTGTCCTCTCAGTCTTTTCCTTACTGACCACCCTGTGGGCCATGTCTCTTTCAGCTCTGCCCTAGGTGCCTCCCACATAGCTCCCCCCATACACCACCACGGTCTCCAATGAGCTCAAGCTGCTCTTTCCTCTTCTGCACTCTTTCCTCTTCTGCACTCTTTGCTCTTCTTCACTCTTTCCTCTTCTGCATTCTTTTGCACACTGCACATGCACCTCTTTGTGATTAAAAAGCAAACACACACCTTCATGCGCACACCTGGGTATTCGCAAGACATTTGGTCACATAAAAAACTGGGTTCCCTTGGCTCTCCTTGTCACTGTTCTCTTGACCGACACTGTGAACAGGAAGAACGCGCTCTCTCAGGGCCCTCTGTTCACCCAGCCACACACTGGAACCCACTTCCCAATCAGAGTGCAGAGAGCGCTTCCTCATTGCACTGGCCTCCTGTTTACTTAGGACTTAGTTAAAAGGATGATAAAAGACTATTTAATCCTGTTGTGCCTTCAACCAACCAGGGCTTTGAGAAATCTTTCAGATCGTATTTTAGTTGGACGCGTCTGGCAACCCCAACACGCTCTGCAGCCAAAACCTGCATCACGACTTCTGCTTGGCTCTGGTGGTGCCCAATGCTTCTAAGTAAATAGGATGCTGGCTGTGTCCCAACAGAGGAATTCATACCAGGCTCCAGAGGGTCAGCCCTGCAGTCCCATCTCTCTCTCCAGGAGTTGATTGTGACAAGCCATCCCACAGACAGGGTGCAAGAGTAATTATATCAAACATCATGAAGATTAACTCTTCTTACTAAAATTCTATTTCATAAAACTTGATATTACCCTCCATGCTGGTTTTGAAAACTTGAGTTTGCTCAAATGACTGGGAGTCCCCAAATTACCCCCGGGTAAGTTTTCACATGCAAAAGCAGCCTGGGACTGAAATGTGTTGCCATGTGAGGCTCTGCAAAGGGCGACTGAGTCTCTGCAAATTCCTGTTACACTGTTTTAACTTTATCTCAAGAAATTGCAAATGCTTCACCCTGGTTAGTCTTTTGTTCTACGTACCCAAATTTAAGGTTTTGTATTCTAGCAGCCAAAATAGGTATTTGAAACATTCCAATGTGGGACAACAGCATGGATTAGCATGGATCAAAGTTCCTTATTTTCGAATCATAGGAAGCAAATGAAATCAGAGAGAGAATATTTATGGCATGGTACTTTTTCATTTCTAGAATTGCTGATATAAAATGCATAAAGTAAATAACTTTGATTCCATGTAAAATACAATTTAGCTCTGTTAAGCTGAATAAGCACTGTGGTTTGGCTCACTCCGTGACTTGTCGTTAAAGAGCTATACAGAGAAGGAAGGACCAACAGCCTTTCTAACCAGGGGCAGGGCAGGAGAGTGCAGTGGCTGAGGCACTGGGATCTGAAGCCCAGGTAGGAATCCTGCTTCTCTGCCTTTTAATCTGGACGACCCTGGACAAGTTGTTCAATATCCTATGCCTCCGTTTCCTCATCTGTAGAACATGAAGAGAATGTAGGTCCATTTTGAGGATTCATGAGTCTATAAACGTATCACAATTGGAAAAGTACCTGGCAGGTATCAACGGCTACCTTTTACAACTGTAGTTAAAACCCTTACCTCACATTGTCATGAAATTCCAGAGGGAGAAAGGATTTTTTCATTTAGCTAATTGTTTGGAAGAAGAATGAACACTTAGGACATCAATTCCTAGAGAAGTTAAGTGACATGTCCAAGATTCACCTAGCTAACCAGCGCCAGAACCAGCACTGGGCTCTTGCATTCCTGCATTTATCCCAGGGCTCTCTGGGTAGCGCCGCACTGCCCTGCATGCTTTATTAACACTGGTCTCCTGATATCCCTGGAAAGTAATGCATTTTCTGGAAACAGAAACTAACAGGAAGGTTCTGTGAGGTCAAGCTGTTGCTGATACAATTGGGGACACGGAACTCTGTTTACTATTGCTATACTACCCAGTAATACTATCAAACATCCTTTTTTTTTTTCTTCCTGAGATAACTGTTTTATCATTTGTTGCACATGAGAGGGAGCAACTGTGAGAAAAACAAACAGGAAAATATCAGAGTTAACTAAACATTACTAGTCCCGAAAGAACCAGATAATATTATGCTTATTTATGCCTCCAAAAATACATTTCTGAAAGTAATGAAATAACACAACAATAGAATTTTGCTTACCATGATCAAACACACTGAATAAGCCACCACATGATCACAGAGCCATTGGCATGAAAAAATGTGCAAAAAAAATGTAAACATAGGTGATCCCTGTTTGAGACAATGATATAAATAGAGAAAGACCAGGACACGTGTCCAGCAAATATACAACATAAACAAATCTGTACAATAAGCACCTGCCACCCATGGGTGGGGGCACTTACGGGATGCTGAAGAAATCACAGGATTTACATATCTAGGCCTCTGATTGAATCCAGAAGACTTCATAAAGGGTCTGATCTGAGCCATTGAAGAAAAGAAAGGAGAACTTGGAGAATTAGAATGGAGACTGGGTTCCAGGATTTTGAATCAGTGTCAGCAATCAGGGCGGCACCAACAACTTTTGGTATTTACAGGTGGCAGCAAAAGTCCCCCCTCCAGGGTACCAAGTAGCACAGAATCATCTGTGTTTTTTGGAAAGAGCTTAACTATGACTCACGGTAATTTCCAAATTCAGAGAGTGGATTAGACTCACCTGTATATCCAACTCTACAGTTGGTATATAGAAGAATTCCGCAAGCATTTGGCTGCCCTGATGAAGTTCAACCTACACACACCTATCAAGCCAGGAACCGATGGACTGCTGTCATTGGCAAGAGTAAAGGAGAAGACAATTTGTCACTAGCCTCTTAAGCCCATTCTCACCCATCTGTGCAGCTTCCTCTGCCAACAGAAAGGGGATCAGGACAAAACCCCTGGATGTGACCCCTGGAAGTAGCACCAAAGCTCCACCAAGAACCACAGGAAAAGCTTCTCACCACACTGTTATGAGAACAGGGTCCTGGCTTCTCACTTTCCTCCAAACATCTTTTTACCTGCTTCACCTCTGGGACCCGCACAAACTCCAAAGTACAAACTCTCCCTATCATAGGCCTTGAAGTAAGGGGCCTTGGCTCCAGCCATAGCATCTGGTTCCTCTCACTATGCAATTTCTCTTTCTTCAGTGGCCCTTCCCTTCCCCAATCTTTAAACACATGTTTGTCCTGAGGTTATTTGCACAATATCCTCCTGGTCTTTCTGGATGTCCATTCATCTCTTCTGAGACTCATACATTCTCTTAACTTCTAACAATTGCTCAAGTACTAATAACTTCCAAGTACACAGCTCCAGCTTGGGAGTCTAGCTACCAAATTTTTTTACTAAGTAGCTTCCCAGCATCTCTTCAAAAATTCTTCAAATTACCTAGAACTTGACATCTGTTGGGCTGAACTCTCTTTCCCACCTCCTTGACCCACTCTTCCTCCTTCCTAATAGGACCATTGTTCTAGGAGTTAGATCTTTCTTCTCTGTTTGCTTATCCTGCCCAATTCCATCTACACCTGTCATCATTTAGATTTCCCTGGGAGCAGAATTTGAGACAAGCATTAAAGTTACAAGTAAAGTCAGCACTCTGAATCTGAATCCATGGATTCAAACAACCCCACATCAAAACTCTTTGAGAAAAGAAATACAACTGTACTGAACACGTACAGCTTTTTGTTGTTGTTATTATTCCCTAAAACAACAGAACTATTATTTACATAGCATGTGCATTGTTATCAGGTATTACAAATAACCTGGAGATGATCTGAAGTATATGGGAGGAGATGTGTAAGTTATGTGTGAATCCTATGCTATTTTATATAAAGAGTTGAGTGTCAATGCATTTTGGTATCCATGGGGGAATCTCAGAACCAATCCTCCACAGGTATCAAGAGTTAGCTACAGTTTATTTGGAAAATAATTCCCAGAAGCCACAAAGGGTTACAGAAGTAAGAGAGGAAAGGAAAGGAAACCCATAAAAAGTGTGTCATTGGACAGGTTTCCAGTGTGAGCAATCAATGCTCAACCCTTTGGAGATCTCAAAGAGTTGATGGAGGCCAGGAATGGTGGTGCACACCTATAATCCCAGTGACTCAGGAGGAGGATCACAAGTTCAAAGCCAGCCTCAGCAACTTAGGGAGGAGGCCCTAAGCAATTTACTGAGACCCTTTCTCAAGATAAAAAAATAAAAAGGGCTGAGGATGTGGCTTACTTGCTAAGTGTCCCTGGGTTCAATCCAGGGATGAAGAAACTAGAACTTTTTTTCTCACATTTTTTTATTGGTGCATTACAGTTTTACATAATGATGGAGTCTGTCGTTACATGTTCATACATGCATACAATATAGCAATATAATTTGGCCAATAACTCTCCCTAGCACTTTTCTTCTCCCTCACTTCCTTTTCACCCCTTTGTCCCTTTCTTCTGATGGTCCTTTGATGATGATGATGATTTTTTACTTTTCCAGTTTTTGTTGATTTCATGGGAACTATTTAGTATCTTAGAGGTGCAAAGTATACTTTGCTTTTTTATATCCCTTGTTTTCCCTTTCTCTTTTCCCTTCCATCTTTCCTCCCCTCTCCCCTTCTCTTTACTCTACTAGACTTCCTTTTGCTAGTCTAGTAATTTGTATTAGAATGGTTCTTTATGTATTCTTATCCCATTCCCTCTTCCCCTTTCCTTTATTTTACTCTAGCTTCCACATATGAGAGAAAACATTTGACCTCTGAGTTTGGCTAATTCCACTTAGCATGATGTTCTCCATTTCCATCCATTTACCAGCAAAGGCCCTAATTTCATTCTTTTTAATAGCTGAGTAGAACTTCATTGTATGTATGTATGCATATCACAATTTCTTAATCCATTCATCTAATGATGAACATCTGGGTTGACTCCATAATTTAGCTGTTGTGAATTGTGCTATTATAAACATTGATGTCATTGAGTTCCTATAATATGCTGATTTTAGATCTTCTGGGAAAATACCCAGGAGTGCAGTAGCTGGGTTATATGGTGGTTCTATTCCGAATTTTTTGAGGAATTTCCATACAGCTTTCCAGAGTAGTTGTACTAGTCTGCAGTCCCATCAACAGTGTACAAGTGTTCCTTTCTCCCCACAACCGTGCCAGCTTTATTGTTGCTTGTGTTCTTGATTTTTGCCATTCTGTGTGAAATGAAATCTTAATGCAGTTTTGATTTGCATTTCCCTGATCGCTAGGGATGGTGAACAATTTTTCATATATTGATTGGTCTTTTGTGCAGAAATAGATCTTTACCCTCCAGCTCCCACTTACCATCAGCTGATGTGGCTTAGGGGGAAGAGGACACTAATTCACCAGCATTTCCAGCCTTCTTTTATGTGCTGAGAGGAAATGTGGGTGAGGCATCTGTTGGTCCTGATTTCTTATTTATATTTTACTGCCATACATATTTCTGTAAGTTTCTTCAAGCTCTTTGTGGAATAAAGTTTAAGGAGAACATTTTTACAATATAATCTTTACTATTTCACCTACACTTTTCTGCATAAATAATTTAATGACAGAAATTCCTTCCTGTACTCTTTCATTCACTGCAAAAATCGTACAGCTCCCTTCTGTAAAAAAGTTAAGAATTCCCACCCACTTGCTATGATTCTACAAACATTTCATTTTCCTTCATTGATTTTATCCATAAATCAAATGCTACTTCTTCATCCTTCACTTTTTAAAAAAGGAAAATTAAGTATTTCCTCAGTGGATTGTTGCTACAAGGTTTCAGGTTTCAGGATGAGGGGGAAAAGTATTCTTCCATCAAATTTGGATTGGATCACTTAGGGGTACATGTTGTGATTACTCTCAGTCATCGTCTCCGAAAAATATCTCAAAACAGCAGCACTCTCAACTTCAAGCTTAAGTTAGATTATGCATCTTTGGTTTTGTATGTTAATTGTAGCCAATTATCTGAAAATCTTTCTTGCATCCTCCATTACCAAATTTAACTGGGGAGAAAATGCCCTCCTGAGAACTTTATAAATACGATGTAAGAGGGCTATGTGGCCATACTGTGGATGGAGTTAGTTGTGAGAGCAGAGGCAACATGCACAATTTCTCTTTTGGATCTTTGGTCATGGTCTTTGTTTATAAAGATGATATATGACCACTATGGAAAATGCAAATGACACAGAAAACTATAAAGAAAAGTTTTGTTTTAGAAATCATCTTAAACCTTACTAGAAAATAATCCCTGAATAGCTTGGTAAACATGCCGCAGACACAATTTTAAGTGAATGATGTCATACTCCTTGTTCTGCTTTGCCAACTATCTACCCAAAACATCTTTCCTTATTTTTTTAAAAGTTACCACTTCTGTTCTTACAGCTAATACTAAAGTAGCCATTTAATTAGCATATCTTAGAAACTGAGCACACATAATTTCAAAGAAATTCAATAGCATGAGCAGACTGTCCCATGGACCTCAGGCTTCTCTTGGAAATCTGCATGTTTTCCACACTCACTCAAAGCATAGCAACTTAAGTCTCCTCCCCCCATCCCAGTCTCCAAGACCAGGTTGGTCTTCCTTCCTCAAAAAAAAAAAAAAATTCTTATACAAACAACCTGTCCAACCAAAATCTTTTCCAGATAAACATGTGTTTCCTGCTGAGAACTAAAAGAATCCTGCTCTTTAGTTTGGCTTATTCCATTTCCCTTTCAATTTTTTTCTTTTCCATTAGGAGATTTCTAAGGTCCCTTCTGAGCTCTCAAGTTCTGGGTTTATGATTTTGGAAAAACCTTGCAGCATCTTAGCCATGAGGAGGGCCAATCATTTCCCTCTCAACTGCATAGCTGAGATGAAAGCAAGGCCAGCTCCCTCCTGTGGCTAATTTACCAGCATTTTAAAAACTGCTGCCCTGATACTAATGGCAGAGACTAATTCAAAACCCAACACGGAAGGTAAAATACCTTTACCACACACCAAATTTCCTGCAGTGCTAACGCAAGGGCTTGAACCTCAGCTACCTTTTATTGGATGTCTTTTAAAAAAAGGCAAGAAGACAGCTGCTTTAAACAAATATTATTTATGTTACATGGTCACTTCCTGTCAGAAACAAACAAAAGCATATACGTTGGCTGCCAGGTTGGAAGTTTTGTTTGTTTCTTTGGACAATCTCATTTTGCCTTAAACAGGAACAAAATAAAATAAAAAAGAGATAATGAAATGCAATTTGTTTCGTTTTTCTTAAAAAAAAAAAACAGTATAAGGTTTGATAGTGACAGGGATTGAACCTCTAATGAAACAAGATTTTTGGATTTGCAATGGATTCCCTCATTTATGATCCAGTGTTGTTGTTCCACTGCTACCAGAAGAGCACAAGTCCAGGTGTCAAGGACAAATGGATCCTCTTAGAAATCCATTTAAGGAGCCGGAGCTGTGGCTCAGCAGTTAAGGCGCTTGCCTGGCATGCGTGAAAATGTGAATTTGAACCCCAGCACCACATACACAATGAAGTGTCAGAACATTAAAAGTCACATGAAAAACTAAATAAAACTGATTCTCTCTCTCTCTCTCCCTCCCTTTCTTTTTTGAAAAAAAAAAAAAGTCCATTCAGAGTTCTTTTTCTATTTCCATACCAACCCAGTCCTTAACCTTAATAAGAGTTTATATTTTCCTAGAAAAAGTAAATCTCTCACACACACTCTCACACACACACACAAATGATACAATAGTGAAAAAGTGAAAAATGATCTCATCTTCTGTGGCCTTTTGGCACCAGCTCAATATACCATATTAACAAAAGTCTGGATATTTTAATTTTAATCTAGAGGTTTATTATAATGCAGTAAACACAAAGTCTAAATATTCAATAGCTCAACAAATTGTAAGGGTTCCTGCTGAAAAATGAAAAGCAACAGACCTCTAAACCCTATTGTCATTCAATTCACACTCAATTCTAAGGCCAGGAGGACCTGAGCCCTATTCTGGCCCTAACTGACCATTTTTTTGCTATAACCTTGGTCCCAATACTGGTTCTAAGTGCATCTCACCTCCTTCTTCCCTCTCCATCCTTGGCTAATTCAACTGACATTTACTAAGTTCTAGACGTGGTGATGGAGGCTACAGCGATGAGCAAGATGCAGTTATGCTGTTACAAGCAAAAGTTTAATGTCAAAGATAGGCTGTGTCTATGCTGGGTAAAAATTCCCAAGGAAGTGTGGAAGGGCAGGTGTCTTAACCAGGCTGAGGGGGTGGGGTATCCAAGGATGACTCCTCTGAAGGAGTATAGGAGGACAATGAAGCTACAAAAGAATGAAGGTTTCAGAACATGGGAAAGGTAAGTGAGCAGAAAGAATGAGGAAGAGTGTTGCAAAAAGAGAAAACAGTGAATAACATTGCTGGGAATTAAGGGACCATAAGGGTCAAGTTGACCTTGTCATCTTATCACCCATCAGCTGCATCACCATCATCAATACTTATCAAAGGTGTATTATCTACCTGGTCCCAAACACTAAGCAGTTGAGGGGAGGAGTACTCCAAGAAGATTCTCAAATCAGTATGCTGGGTCTGGGGAAGAAACTACTGGGCCTTCCATTGATTTGATTCTCATTAACTTCATTTCAATTTTGTGGATATTCTAGCACTTATAACATATATAGCAATATAAATATATATAATTTATAAGAAAATATACATATATTTGGAGTATGTACACAACTATTCACTGATGGCTACAGGATCAGAGGTTTAGAGACCACTGACTGGATATATAATGTTCTAGCTGGAGAAACAGGCTACAAAGAGCTGTGAAGCACCAAGCACCCAAAGCCAGGTGCCATCCACAGGTGTCAGGGGAGTAAGGGGCAGGCATGAGCCCCAGTGGTGGCAATGGTCAGGAAAAACTCCATGATGGAAGAGCAAGGCTTAGGACAAGATGAATGGAGAGATTTGGGGAGGAAGACTAATGCCCTGAGCTCAGCTATAGCAGTGTTGAGAAACCCTAGAAAATCAACTTTCTACTACAAGTGTCTCCATGGTGTGACAGGACAGATGCTGAAGATCCTGCCATGGAGACAATGGAAGCTGGGCAGGAGCATCTTCAGGACAAGGCTAAGGAATTAACCTTTACCCTGTGGGCAGTCAGGCCCCTGAAAGAGGGGCCTTATGGTAGGCTTTCTCTGGAGATGGAAAAAGGCCAGGGGTTACAGTTTAGATGAAAGGTATCCCCCCAAAGCTCATGTGAGACAATCCAAGAAGGAGGAGGTAAAATGATTGGGTTATAAGAGTCTTAATTCAATCAGTGAGTCGATCCCCTGATAGAGATTAACTGGCAACTGTAGGCTGGTAGGGTGTGGCTGGAGCAGATGGGTCATTGGGGGTGTGCCATTGGGCTATATATATTCTGTATCTGGCATGGAGCTTCTCTCTCTGCTCCCGAGAGCCATGCCTTACTCCATGATGTTTAGCCTTATCTCAGTCCCCAAGGAATGGAGCCAGCTTTATACATGGACTAGGACCTCTGAAACTGAGAGCCCTCAAATAAACTTTTCCTCCTAAAATTGTTCTTGTTATATCCTTGGGTCACAGCAACAAAAAAAAAGATGACTAAAACACCAAGCTAAATGGCCAGTGAAGTTCCTTCTAACTCTTAGGAGAGTTTATGTTACCAGTAAAATTGCTTCCAAGAATGAGGGCAAAATCAAGATATTTCAGAAAACTGAGCAATTTCACTACCAAATACCTTCACTAAATAAACTTAAAGAGTGTACTTCAAACAAGAGGAAAATGATCCTCAAAGGAAGGGCTGAGCCACTCAAGAAAATGGTGAGTTAAAAAAAATTTCAAACATTGATAGATATAAACAAACAATGTTAGGATAAATTGGTAGCAGTGTCTAATCTAAGCTACCAAACAATTGTACATAAGCCAGAAAGAATGTGACTGGATTTAAAAGCATTCTATGATTCTTACATTTCTCAGTAGGAGGGTTAAGCAGTAGCTAACTTCATCACATAGACATGTTAAAATTCCAGGAACAACCACTCAAGAAAGGCTATATCTTCCAAACTAGAGGAGGGTGGAAGATGAAATCGGTAGAATAAGTGGTGGAGAGAATCTCAATCAACTTTTGTAAAAGAAGATCTGTTTGCTGTTTATAAGATACAAATCCAAAACATAAGAGGAAAAAAGCCCAGAAAGTAAAGGAATGAAAGAAGTTGTAAAACAAATACTAGCTCAAAGAAATGCAAAGTAATGACATTACTGTCAGACAAAATATATTGTAGGAGAAATATTATTACTAGAGATGAATAGACATGACCACATAATAGAAAGATTTGTTTCACCAGGAGAACACAACAGTATCATATCTGTATACATTTAATAGCAGTTTTCAAATAGATAGATGTGGTGGTGCACACCTGTAATCCCAGTTATTGGGGAGTCTGAGGCAGGAGGATTACAAGTTCAAGGTCAGCCTCAATAATTTAGCAAGACCCTGTCCCAAAATGAAAAAATTAAAAGAGCTGGGGCTGCAGCTCAGTGGTAGAGAGCTCTTGCATTCAATCCCTAGTCCCATAAGTAATAATAACAGCAAATGAAATAAAAAATAAATGACTTTTACTCTTCATATAAATACAATTCATTGCAGAACTGAGAGGTGTCGCTCCCTGCAGCATTCCGGAGCGGGGAGCGGGCGGAACGACCCAGACCTGGTCTGTTCCCCGGGGGCCGAGTCAGGACAGGGCTGGGAACCGGGGGCGAGGGGGGTGAGCGCCAGCGGCCGGAACATGGGACCTTCCTTCCTGGCTGGGGTAGAAAAGAACTCAGTGTCACACGCGGGTGGCACTTTGAAACTTCTCTCCCGCTTTACTTCTCCTGCACATCCATAGATATAGTGAGAGCAGGCCACTAAGGGACCAATAGTGAAGTGGCAAAACTAGCTCATTTCAGCCAATGAGGGACTATTATGTTGGTGACATCATCTATCACTGACCGGAAAGATGCAGAGAGAAAGACAGAAAGTAGCACTCCGGCGCAGGCGCGTAACTCAGCTTGCTCAGAGCGCACGAAATGTGAAGGGGGAGGAAAGAGAAGTATTATGACGTCCAATATGGCGATTTTCCTTTTGCACAGAGCCCAACAAGAGGTATGACAGGATGATATTCCCTTCTCTAAGCATCCTCTCTGGACCACTCAAAGGAAAATATTCCAAACGTCAGGCTCAGATACACTTCCTATTCTTTTACCCATCGATTGTTTGAAATGACACCATGGTTGGGATCTTTCCATTCAAGGAAATGTGCTTTCTCCTATGTAAACACCTGAGAAAAGAATTGCCAGGTCATAGAGTAGATGTACTTTTAGTTCTGGAAGAAACTGCTGGACCATTTTTCACAGTGCTTGTACCATTTTGCACTCCTACCAATAATACAAAAAAATCCTAGTGCTCTGCAATCTCACTCACCAACATTTACTCTTGCTGGTCCTTTTCATCACAGCTACGACTGTGATATTTTATACTGGTCTGAACTTGATTTTTCTCAATTCCTAAAAACATGGAGTGTGTTCTCATGTGCCTTTGGTCATTCATATTTCTTCTGAGACATGTCTGTTCAAAGCTTTTGCTCTTATTTTTTAAAAAATGAGTTGTTTGTCTTTTATTTAAACCATGACTGTCTTGTATAACTTTTTGGTTTAGAGAATTCAGCAACTTTTTCCTGTTAAGAAAAGAAACATATGTCTCTTTCACTGAGTGTGAAGCATTTATAAACATTTGCCATTTGTCCTTGCAAAACAGAGGAACCTCAATTCTGTAGGTTTCTATCTAAGTTATTGCCTGAAGCTTACAAATTTGTTCCTTAATGTGAACATAGTCATTCTCATCAAAGAGGCTTAAAGATCCCTGTGCCCTTTCTGGCCTCCACGACTCCATTTTCTCGGTTTCACATTTGTATTGAATGAGACAGTAGCGCCAGTTTTACTTGATTTGTAAGGAATGCAGTTTTTTGTGTTTCTGTCTACTCCCCAAATCAACTGGAAACTCATGTAATGCTATAGAAGCCCTAAAACAATTAGAAGATAATTTCTTCTTGCTATAATTTTGCTTCCTTTAAGAACTTATATATAACCTTTCTCTTGAAGAATGGAATACAGAATAATGGGATATTAACTATGGTGTTCAGAAGTTCTCAAACCATCTTGGCAAAAAAAGGAAGAAGAAGAAAAATATAAAAAAAACTATTGTATTGTATTGAAAGTTTACTTCACCACCTCTTCCAAAAAGAGTATTTTAAAGACAGACAGAAAAAGCTACTTAGAAAAAAATTTTTAAAAGTTTTATATAGCAATGTTTGAATCTCAGAATCAAATCAATAGGGAACATTTTCTATGACTGATGGAGAAATTTTTCATTTTTCCAAACTAAGAGCTCCAACCAAGGCATTTCTGGTGCCCAAGGGTGAAATTAAAGTTCCATTCAGACACAGAAATAAAGTAGATCAGGTGTCAAGCAACCTGTTTTGGTAGGGACCTACAACAGACAGCCCAGCTCAAATCAGAGGCAGAGCAGGTTAGCTATTCTCAGCATCCACAGACTTAATAATAGAACTGGGACTTCAAGAGCCTCTTTGCTGCTTTCAACTCTTCCTCACCACAAACTCTTTCTTTCTTTTTTAGAATAATACTGATTGATTATTTATTTCTTTATTTTTAATTTTTTTGTGGTTTGTGGTGCTGGGGATCAAACCTAGGGCCTCACACATGCCAGACAAGTGCTCTACCACTGTGCCACATCCCCAGCCCCCACAAACTCTTTCTAATCCACTTTAGAAAACCACATTCCTGAAGTCCTAACTCATGAGAGATGAAAGAGTCAAATTTCCTCAAACAAAACTTTCCACATTTTCTTGTAGTTGTGTGAGAAAATTCCTACGTGAATACAAAGATAGGGTATGTGCCTTCACAACGTAATTGGAGGTAAGAGATTCTGAACAGAAACTATTTTGAAATATAGCTTTCCACTTAGAACTATATGAATAACAGAAGCCTGTCTTTCTCTAGTATTTGTGGCAAACTAAACAAAATAGGAGTATTCATATGAAACCCCTCAGACTTCCTTGGAAGTAAAGGCACTATAAAAAAGAAGTTACCACACATCAAGGGGTTATAAAGAAGAAACAACTCTCATGCAAACATTCTTCCCGACACTGCCCAGACTCCGGAAGAAGTAGAGTCTCACTTCAGCAATGACAGCTTTTTATGCTAGATCATGTGTCTGGTGGCTTGAGCACTTTGTTTTGGATTAATAACTAGGAAAATGGCAGTTCTGACTTTTTTCATGTTTTCATTGAAGGCGCTGGCAAACACATTGCACAACAGGGGCTGTGACAGCTTGGCAGTGTGTGTGCACTGAACAGGCAGGGACATGTAAACATTCCTCAGAATGAAAAGACCCAATGAAACTGTCCCAGGTTGCAGCTTAGGCTGCTTTCCACTGACCTGAAGTCAAGTGTAGACAGCGCTCTCCAGAAAGAGAAGTGTGTGGATACTATCTTAGAGTGAAAAATCTGTGACCTTGGTTAACTAAATAGATATGCGGTCAAGGACAACAGACTTTTAGATAGTCGAATGTGCCACATATTTCTGTTATATCCCAACCTTGCATTTTACCCCTCCACTCCCACCCCCTGCACCACCACCACCAAAGAAAACCTAGCCCAGGATCTTCAACTAGGTAACAATTACTGCCCCTGCACAAACCATATTTCGGTCAAACTAGTGTCCTCGCCACTCAGAGCCTGTCTCCTGCCAGGGCTCTGCTCATGTCACTCTTACATGGAAAGGCTTCTCACCTTCCCAAAGCCAAACCACAGGAAAGCACTCCCCCACTCAAAGGGGTCTGCAGACCTCTTCAGCGTGCTCTCTCCCTTCCTCCTCAGCGCATACCCGGATGCTCTCCCGTGCTCTGGGTGGCCCTCACAATCTTGCCCATCGCTCAGTGCCCTGT
The DNA here is from genome assembly GCA_004027875.1 of Aplodontia rufa. NCBI lineage: Eukaryota > Metazoa > Chordata > Mammalia > Rodentia > Aplodontiidae > Aplodontia > Aplodontia rufa. The sequence goes on along the minus strand of PVKS010000808.1, from coordinate 27,717 downwards.
ATATTTTGCCTTTTACTCTGAAATTGATTTAAAAAAAGTTCGGAGCTTGATTTTACAGTTTTGTACCCTCCCCAGGTCTATTATAACAAGCACTGAACATCCAAGAGTGGTGCCCTTGTGCATCATACTTAAGTGCCACTGAGAAGTATAAAATACTAGTTTGAGATCTCTTGTTCTGAAGTCTCTAGGATGATGTGGTTCAATCAGACTGCCTCCTCCTCCAAGGCCATCTCAATGGGCAACTGTGACGTAGTGATGTCGTGAGAGGGCCTGGACTTGGAATCAACGATAAGATTTAATTTATGCTCTGACACACTTTCACATATAAATTTGGGCAATTTCATACAAACACTTGTAGCACAGCAAATTTATACCAGGCACTCGGTTAGGAAAGACAGATATAAGCATGAATGAGAGAAAGCATGTGGGCATATGTGTGTGTCCACACGTGTGGATATGTGTACATGCATTTGTAAAACCAGGACCTTTGATAAGCTCACAGCCTACTGCAGAGTCTTCTGCTTGTTACAACATAGAGATTCCCAGACTGGATCCCAGACTGAATCAGAACTGGGGTGGGAACCAAGAATCTGCATTTTAAACCCTGAGAACCAGTGTTCCTAAAGGAAGGACACACAAATAAACAAACAGAAAATATGGAAGCAATTGTTGCCTTGTCTCTAATGAACATGTCCAGGGTGCTAGGGAACAGCGGACAGAGCCCCAGCGGTGCCTAGGAATCAGAAGCACTTGCAGAGATGAGAATGCCTGAACTGAATCAAGTCCAAGCCGCAGAGTACCAGGAGGCACAGGAATACCCCAGAAAGGTCTTGTCTAGTGAGCCACACGCTCTGCCACATACCTACTTAAAACCCACTGAATAGTGATCTTCAGGCCTTGGCCAAAGTCCTCAAAACTGCAGCTGGCCCCACCACCAAAACCTTATCACTTACCCATCTTCACCTGGCCTGGAGTCCACAGCTTCCCTGGACTCTGCCTTCCTCCGCTCTCTAACTCTCTCATCCCATCTGTCATTGAAACAACCTACTTTGGCATAGCCTCATAATGCCTTAAAGTCAGGGTTTGATTACCTCTCCCTAATTCCCACAGCACAGAGACCAATCCTCTTACCACAGCATCACATTTGCCTGCTTAGACTGCTAGGGGACTGAGGGCATGTATCCTCAGTGCCTGCCATGTATGCAGGAGGGGACGAATGGATGGATGAATTCATTGAATTAGGAAGAAGGCTTGCCACATTCAGATACCCACAAGTTGTTTACTATTGCTAGACCACAGTGCATATGAAAGACTGGTAGAACTGAGATTTTAAAAGAAGACAATAGCAGGCTAGGACAGGAAGGAAGGGCATGACTTCACAGGTCACAGGGAGGCACTGAGAGGTGTCTGGATGGCAGCAATCTCATCAGATGGCCCCAAGTTCTGTCAAGATAAGGTCAAGAGACAGCCTGTGTCACCAGGCTGATTTAGATGATAAAGTAAACAAGTAAACATAAAAACAATGTATACATTATAAAGTGTTAAGTGTAAAAATATTTCCTGCAACTTCTAGCAATTAAACCCATTCAGTTTTATAGTGTTTAGCTTTCCTAGCTCTATTGGTATTACCCAAAACTAGTTGCATATTTTGGCAACAAAAGGTGACCAATATGTAGAATTCAGGAAATCTAGTCACACGTTAGGATCTATGAGAACAGAGGCACTCCGGGAACTCCACTCCTCTTTTAACAAACCAATTATATGCCTGGGTCCCTCATAAAACCATCCACCAGATAATGTCTATTATAACACTGTGTTACCTACCAGTGGCAATCTTTGTTGAGCCTCATTTTCATTTGTGTACCTATCTGATAGCAATAATCCACAGCAGAGATTTAAGTAAATCAAATGATTGCAAATCTTGAGCAAGGTTTTATGTTTACAGCAATCTTCCCCCATCACGGGCCACAGGGGGCTAGGGAGCTAGGTGTCCTTTACCCAAGTTCCAACCCAAGTCATCCACTGAGGTCCTCTCCTGCAGCCCACAGTGGTGAGAAAACAAGTGAGGCAGGTGACAGAGGGACCACAGGGAGCCCTCAGCATCTTCCAGGAACATGAAGCAAACTTGTCCAGGACTCCTGAAGCATTCCTGGGAGTTGGTTTCTTCATAATGTTGAAACCCACAGATGGTCATATAGATAAAAATTATTTTTGCTCACTCTTTTGTTTCCGAGGCTAACTGTAGTGGCCATGTGACCTTCAGGGAAAATAAAACATCACTGTATGGTCCAAGAGACCCACACCAGTGCCAAACAAATCGCTTGTATGAGGGGAGCATTCTTAAATTAGACACAGGCTCTCCATTGATCGAATGCTGCCTTTATGCTGCTGAGCAGGGTTAGAAGGAGCTTGCTGGGAGAAAGACTGAAGCTGAGATTTTCAGGCAGCCAACTCCCCTCCCTCCCTCCTTCTCTCCTTCCCTGAGCCTGTGCATCACTCCTCAGGTGAGAGCAGCTCAGGTGCATCGGTTTTTGGTTTTCGCAGGGCGCAGTTTCTGTCTGGGGGATAGGTCCCAACAATACTTTCATTATCCCCAGTTGGAAAGGAAAAAGTGCAATGGCATGGGCCAAATTCCCAGGGTTCCCCCACAACTGATGTTGAGAGGCAGGTGTGAGGAGATAGCACCAGGCTTTTGGAAGAAGCAGTCATTCATGCGTGTATGTACAAAAGCACACATTTATACAGCCCACAAATCCAACTAATGATTTTGGAATGATCCTGGTCCAAACTGGGATCCAGTTAGAGTCTGGCTTAAGAGGCCACAGGCACTTAGCCCAACCCAGAATCCACTACACACAGGGCCAGTGCTGCTGAGTCTCATGGAAGCTGGGGTTTTGTGCAGCAATGCAGCAAGGGCCAACTGTATCACTGAGCTGAGAGCCTGCAGTTGGCATCTGTTGCACAACAGGCTAAACTATAGTAGCCAAACCCCAAAGCCTAAGGAGACAGCCAGACACCCTCCAGGAACCTCTTTTCCATGGTATACAAATCCAAGTATACGAAATACATGTATTTAACCATACAAATACATTCAGTGTACTTGTGGGGTCAAAATATGTATGGATTGGGGGCTGGAGCAGTGGCTTAGCGGTTATGGTGCTTGCCTGGCATGCACAAGATGAGGGTCCAAACCCAAGCACCACGTATTAAATGAAGTGTCAGAGCAACAAAAGCCACATGAAAAGCTAAATAAAATTGATTCTCTCTCTCTCTCTCTCACTGTCCCTCTCTCTCTTAAAAAAAATTTTGTATGGATCTAATTTTAGTTCTTTTGCTCTGTTTATAACAGGCTCTCTAGGTTTTAAAAATTACAAAAGCTTCCCCTTTCTCAGTGCATCTGCAGCCCAAAGTTCAACACACCTGCAGTCAGGGACCCTGGGCAGAGTTCTCAAGAAGGAGATTGATCCCACTACCAACATGGCTTCCTTCTTTTTTGAAAACCAGATTTATAGACTGTGATTTCTACCCCCAGGGGGAAAATGCTGGAGACTTTGCAATGTCTGGAGGCATTTTTGGTAGTCACAAATTCAGACAGGGCAGGGGGTTGACCAGCATGTGGTAGGTAGAGGCCAGCGAAGCTGCTAAACACCCTTCAATGCACACAACAGTGAATTATCTGGCCCAACACACCCAGCATGGGAAGGCTGAATAATCTTGCAGTATTTGGATTTTGTAGGAGATTTCACTTGGAAAAAAAGGAATTTTGTTGCTTAATAATAAATGAAAACTTTTGCTGTAGGACACCTGCCTGGACCCAAACTATTCAACAAAGTGACACTCTTTTATATTGTGCTTCAAAGTCCTAAAATAGCATAGATTTTCACATTATAGACATTTTGCTTTAAATTTGTATCAAAAGTCTTTTGGAGAACTGCTCAATGCTATAAAGAACTAAGTTTTTTTTCTTTCTTTTATTTTTTTTCATACTTAACCTAAGTTGGGAATCAAGGGCCCTGTAACTGCCTCATAGGGTAGAATGGCCAACCTCCTACTGAGTCAGTGTAGAAGCTAAACAACTTCAACCAGAGGGGAGATTCAGACAGGGGCAGAGGGTTCGTCCTGATGGGAAGCCATGGGTGTTGGCTGCATAGAGATCAACTCTTCATCAGTCAGGCATTGAGCCAGAAGTTAAATATATTGCTTCGTTTAGGAAGGAAAGTGAACAATGGCCTCTTCATTTGAAGCCACAATGGGAATTTAGGAAGGGGCGGAGCACAATTCCCATGATGGAAAAAGGCCCAGGCTCCAGGGTTAGTGTCCTGGCTCACTTAGGACACACCCCAAGAGATTTTTCAAACATTGCTGGTGAGTTTTCTGTTTACTAATGCCAGTACAAAACCCAGGGACTAACTGGCAAGAAAAAGAGTAATTCTGCTTCTGGGATCAAGGGAGTATATACAGCTGGCCAAGCTATCAGGAAGCCTTCCTGCCACTCTGAGATTCCCTGAGATATCTCTCAACAGAAGCAGTGGACATCCACACCAGGCTTAGGCTAATCCTTCCTTCCGTTATACAACAGATAGGATGACAATCTGTGAGCCCAGCCTCTTTTCCCAGGACCTCCTGCAAGGCCCCTGGCACTATCATCATCACACACCCTGCTGAGATGCATTCAGATGACCACCTTCCTCTCAAGACTGTAAGCATTTGGAAAATAAAAATATTGTCACATTCACCTTTCTATCACCACACACAGGCTGGTGGCTAGTCCATGAGGGGCATAATGCTGAATGAATGAGATTGACCTGTTCAACCAGAACATGCTTTAAAGGATGATCTACCCACACTCCACGTGGTAGGTCAAATCCTCACTCTGAGCAAGCAGTTTGCAGAGTGTGGATGCAAGCCCAGAGCTCACTTCAGTAAACGCAGCCTACGAACAGGATAGAACTGTGCAGATGTTAGGTCTTTCTCCAGGAACCATTCCTTATATGAAACAATCACAGGGTGGAGAAATTCAACAAACAGATGGCCTTTGAGGTTGCAAAAGATACACTCTCCCTTTTCAAGTCTCATCAGTGGGTCAGATGGCCTTGCCATTACCCCTTCAGCAGAGAAAAGACACTATATCTTCCTCCACAGGTCCTTGAAAGTATTTACCAAAAAAACCCTCATGCACAAACCAACTGCAAACTCAGAATGCTTTAACCTAGATGCTTCCATTTAGACTATCAAGTCTTACGAGATAGAGATTCCATCGCTCTATCTTATAGAGACAGAAACAGGCTCTCTTTCCCCTCCCAACCCCTTTCTGGAAAACAAGCTACTGGGACCATTCCCAAGCTGTGGGCACAGAAATTCCAAAGCACAGTTCTCCTTATAAAGGTCCATAAATCTAGAATGTGCCCAGACTGAAAAGTAAGTCTAACATCTACACTTCTAGTATTTTTATGTTTATGTATTTTTTAAACATCCAATTAAATGCTTTAATGAACTTCCTAAATTTTTCGTTAAGTACATTATTGGATGAGAGAGACCCAAAGCATGATGCTTATGTGAGGCTCTGGTATACTCAGTAAGGGTATCCTTAATCAAAAGGAGAGAGGGGGAAAGAGAGAGAAAGAAAGAATTTATTTATTTATTATCCAGCCCACTTAAACTGTGCTGTACCAACTGCCCTAGAAATAAGGTGCTTTCAGTTAAAGAGATTATGAGAGAGAGAGAGAGAGAGAGAGAGAGAGAGGACTGCCAAAAGAGAGGAAAAGAAATAAGGGTTCTAACATGGTAAAGCAATCTGGGGTTCTGACAACCAGAAGGACCTTTCAGAGAAGTCTACTCTTGAGGAGGAGTCTGGCCTCTGGAGAGAATGACATCATCTTCCAGGCTACATTGGACCCCAACTTCTTTTTCACCTACGAAAGATACTGGGAGATGGGTATAGCTCTTGCAAATGCCATATAGAACTAGGTCCCCTTAAATTTCTTGTGTAACAGGATGATAGGTAGGAATTTTCCTATTGTCCTAGAATTTCAGCTGAGGGCAAAAGGGCTTAAGTACTCCATAATTTAAGTTCTTAGAACCCCCTCCTGATTGGACCTTGCGGGAGTCAGGACTGCTAATCCCTCACCACTTCTGCATCACATCCTTCAAGTCACAATGAGTCTGAGAAGGCAAGGGGGGACATCCTTGGGAGGAGTGCAGTGTTTCAGAAACTATTTCCTCCCCAACCTGAAACCCAGAGGAGAGAAGGGAAGAGGAAAGAGAGGATCAGGGAGAGATGGGAAGGAGGGTGGAAGACACTGTGTCTCAGCACAGGTCCTCACCCTCTTCACTCCAAGCAGCTGCTGCAAAGTAAGGGAGATGAGCCAAGGAATCTCAGCTGATTTTGAGACTGATGTTTTCAAAACTAACAAGATGCAATTTTTTTTTTAAGAAAGAGGGGGAAAGAGAGAGAAAGGAAGAATCAATTTTATTTATTTAATCATCTGGTTTTTGTTTTTCTGACCGTTGTGTATGTGGTGCTGGGGTTTGAACCTGGGTCCTCACTCATGCCAGGCAATTGCTATAACCACTGAGCTATTGCTCCAGCTCCCATAAGATGCAAATCTTAAATATTAATATGAAAATGTTTTAAAACTGAAGCTGAGTAACCCAAGTGTCCATTGGCAGAAGAATGGATAAACAAAATGTGGTATGCACAGAAAATACAATATTATTCTGCCTTTAAAAAGAACAAACTTGGGGCTGGAGCAGTAGCTCAGTGGTTACACGTTCCTGGCATGCTTGAGTATGCAAGTTCAAACCCCAGCACCGTGTACACAATGAAGGATCTGAGGAATGAAAGTCACATGAAAAATTAAATAAAAATTGTTTCTCTCTTTCTCACTCTCTCTCACTGTCCTCTCTTTCTTTAAAAAAAAATGAACTTATGACCATATTCCAACATGGATGAACCTTGAGGACACTGTGCTAAGTGAAATAAGCCAGACACAAAAGCACAAATACTGTGTAATTCCATTGATATGAGGTAAGATTCATAGAGAAAACAGGATGGTGGTGGCTGTATGCAAGAGGGAGAGCCAGTGGGGAGTTCTTGCTCAATGGATACAGAGTTTCAGTTTTGCAATAAGAAAATAATTCTGAAGATGGATAATGGGACAGTTGTACAACAATGTGAATGTACTTAACACCAAGGAATATATACTTACAAATGGTTAAGACAGTGCATTCATGTTATTTATCATTTTACCACAATTAAAAAAAATTTAAAACACAAAGTTGACAGTGAAATTATGGAATTGACCCTACAATTGTGTTAAGGGATCACTACCCAAAGAGGAACAAAGATTCTGTATATAGCATGGTCAAAAGCAAATGTTAAAAAAAAAATTCCTATAAATATCCCCAATGGGAGTCCTCATTGAATTGACCATGCATCCTGGTCCTTCAAGGACCAACTCTTTTTCCCTGCTCTCCTTCTAGCTGGAATTGAAAGTGTAGATGAACTTTTTTCCAAAAATATCACCTCTTAAATGATCACTTACCATCAAAGTTGAGGGGCAGCTGCAGCTGCTTGTTGAAATGGGCAATGCTGGGGCTGGAGTGGTGGCTCAGGGGTTATGACACTTGCCTGGCACAAGGACATGAGTTTGAACCCCAGCACCACGTACACAATGAAGTGTTGGAGCAACATAAACCAGATGAAAAACTAAATAAAATTCTCTCTTTCTCTCCCTTTCACTGTCCTTCTCTCTCTTTAAAAAAGCAAGAAAGCAAGAAAAAAAGAAGAAAAAGTGGGAAATGGAGGGAACCACTTCTCTTTCTCCTTTCTCTTTGACACACTTCTACCCTCACATATCACCACATTAGGGAGGCGAGGGATACAGAAGTACACAATAGAATTGTTATTACTTTAAATGGAATGACAAAACATGCAGGAGGGGAAATACAAAATTTTATGCTCAGCTGTCCTAGAAAGACACAATGAAAGAAATGAAGGAAGGGGTGCTGATGCACTGATATGAGAGGAAAATGATGACCGGGGTCTGAGTCTGCAGTGTTGGAAAGATATAGAGCCAGGGATCACAGGAAGATTGAGGTTGACAGTCACAACTGAGTCTCCCTGAAGATGGAAGGCCCTATGAAGATGGGACTCACTTATAAGATATAGAGGGAGAAATGGAAGCCCATGAAGGGAACAGAGAAAGGTAATCAAAGAGACAGAGTAGTATCAGACTAGTATAGTGCCTAGCAAAGGGGAGATGAGTGTTTTCATTCATTGTAGTCTATGTTTTGTATTCAGTTGAATGTGGGGACAGGAGACGCATACTTGCTAATTGAAAGAGTGAATGCATGCCCAGGTGGGAGTGCCCAGCATGTGGCTGGACACAGGAAGGTGGAACTAAGGAGACCAGGGCTGCAGATACGATGGAGAAGTGGAGTGCAGCAGGCAGAGTGAAATCCCAGGCGAAGACAGACTGTGGATGAGAACAGCAGTGGGCTGAAAACTGACCACTGGAGAACACGAACTAAGGAGAAGTGGAGAGGCCCTAAGATGCAAAGAAGGAAGAGTCAGGGAGGAGCAAGGACGATCAGCAGACTTCAGAGCATGGACGTCAAACAGTACAGAGCTCTGCTGTGTAGGGATGGAGGAGCGTCAAACGCAACTGAGAGAGAGGTCATAAGATAGGGACTGAAAACTGTTTACTGGATTAGGCAATCAGATGTTCTCGGTGACCTTATCAAGAGCTCCTTCAGCAGAATAGAGCTTAAATAGTGGCTTGGAGGAGAAAACTGAAGGCAAAGAAATAGGAAGAGCGTACATAGATTATGCTCTCAAGACAACTGGATAATAAAGAGGAAAGAGTTAGAAACTTCCCAAGGGGATACTGGATAGTCAGGATAAGAATCCTGGGCCACATTTAAAGGTTGGAGGAAGAAACAATGAGGGAGGGAAATGAGGACGGTAGAAACAGAAGCAAAGTTCTTGAGGAGCCACAGGACTTAAGCAAAAGCAAGAATGACTATCCTCTGGAACAGGGGCTAAGGAAGGGGCAGTATGTAATGGAGAGGGGCCACACCTGACGCAGCTTTCTTCATCAAGCAGGGAGGAGCCACCTGCTTAGAATAAAGGCAAGGGACACATGGGGTCTTGAAGAGAATGATGAAGGTTGACTCACTGCTGAAGGGAACGGGAGGAGCCCGCGTGTTGACACCCACTTGAAATAAAGGCCACAGATGAGGAGTAGCCACTGGAGGCTCTCAAAGGAAGAACAGAAAACAGAACTGAACACAGTAGCAAGATCACAGCAAAAGATTGCCACGAAAAGAGAGATGTATTTGTAAGTAGGAAGTGTCTTTACAAGAAAGAATTAGAGGGGCTGGAGAGGTGGCTCAGTGGTAGAGCCCTTGCCTGGTATGTGTGAGGACCCAGGTTCGAACCCCAAGACCATGCATACAAATGGAGGAAAAACAAAAACCAGATGAAAAAATAAAATTAGCACTCTCTTTTGCTCTCTTTATTGAGAGAAAGAGAGAGGGAAATAGAGGTGGAGGGGAAAGTGGCTAGTGAAGAGCAGATTAAAAAAAAAAAAATCTGTGAAGATAGTTGGCCATAAAAGGGGGAAAGAAATATGATGGTGGTGAGGAACAGGTGAAGATTTTTTTTCCACCTACATCACCAAAAGAGAATGAGGGGCTGAGCAAAGTGTGGTCAGACAAAATAAGTGAACAAGCAAAATGCGTTGAGAGGACAGATCTGCCCCCCAAAAGATGTAGCCTCTATGAGAAGAGAGGTTCCTTGACAACTAGCAGAAAGGAGGAAGAAAGATGGCCACACGAAAGAACAGCAGGTACATAAAGATGGAAATCATTGCAAGATTTTCTCAAGAGAGTGACAGAACCAGAATTCGGGTTAAAAAAAAAAAGAGAGGGAGGAGCTTATAAGTATAAAGTTTTAGCATGGCTAAGAAACCAACATAAGAAGTATGTTTGGAATTTTGATGAATATCTGATTAAACATCAAGAATTTATACACCAGTGGGGTCAGCATCAGTTTTTGAGCCAGGAGGGCACAGCAGGATGACTGCTCTGGCCTGACTCTGGCATGTAGATGTGAAAGAAGGATATTACTGAGTTAGCACTGAGTGGTAGGCTCACATTCTAGGTTAGAAAGAGCACTGAGTAGGCTCACATTCTAGGTTAGAAAGAGCACTGAGCAGATAAGGAGGAGCTTGCAGATCAGATAAATTGGCAGGGCCAGGTTGGGGCCCTGTGGGTTTGGTGGAAACAATGTAAACATTGAGTCATAAAGAAGTATCCCATGTTTGAGATTCAATCTGTAACATGTTTTTTAATCTTCCATATTTGCACTTAACTTTTTGAACATATGGAAAACAGTTATTGTAACTGTTTTAATGGACTTGTCAGCTAATTGTAATATGTGTTAGTTGTGGGTCAGTTTCAACTAGTTGATTTGCTTCCATTTTGGGTAACATTTTCTTGCTTCTTTGAATGCCTAGTCATTTTTACTGGATGCCAGGCATTGTGAATCTTGCTTATTGAGTGCCAGTTTTATATTCCTATAAATCTTCAGCTTTGATCTCAGACATAGTTAAGTTACTTGGAAATAGTTTGATGCTATCAGATCTTGCTTTTGAAATTTGTTAGGGGGTCCTGAGCAAAGTCTGGGTTGCCTCCCTCGAGGGAGGCAAGAATATTTGATGCACTCTATCCAATGCTCCAATACTCTTGAGGTTTTCCAGTTTGATTGTCATGGTCTCTGAACACACTATCTCTGATCCTTTTGGATGGTTCTTTCTCTAATCCTGGGTAGTTTCTTTACACTGATCAGTACACAGTTTAATACTTTGCAACTCACCAGTATTATCTGTACATATAGCTGGTCTCCTCTCTGATCTTCTATCCTGTAATTGCTAAAGGCCCTGATCTCCCTAGATGCGCAGATTCATGTCTCAATTCAGGGACTCCTCTGGACTCCACCTGGCTCCCCTTTCATGTTCTATGATCTGGAAACTCTCAAGGTAGTTTCTAAATCTCATAGGTCTTAATTCATTTGTTTCCCATCTTTCAGAAATCCTTGATCTTCACTGCCTCATGTCTAATGTTTGCAAATCACTTTTGTGTTTATTTTTTCCACATTTTGTTTGTTTTTCAGGTGAAACGGTAAATACAATTCTTGCTGTGGCATAGTTGAAGTCCCCCTTTAGGTCTTAAGTTGAAAAACCCAAGAACTATTTCACTAGCTTAAGAACCCAATAAAGCCACATGTGGCTGATTGGAAGAGGATCCTGAATTGTTGTTAGTTGTCGATGATCATCCATTGTTCCTTCTGAAGAAAGTGACTCCAAAGGGTATGTGAGTGTATGTACGTGTGTGAGAGAGGAGTTGCTTTATTCCATGCTATAAATCCATTGACACTACTGCTTCTGGGTCATTAAAGGTGACATGGGACTGGGACATGAGCAAAGACACGTACAAAGACTGGGCATGAAGGTAGTGGCCTCTGAGCTCTGCATAGTGGAGGTACTCTTAACGGTGACTGTCTCTTGGAGGTCACTAGGGGTTGGTCCTTACTGAGCTCTGGTGTACTTTCTTCAGGTCTATAAGTCCTGACATTCAAATGACTGAAGAGCACCCACGATATACTCTCTACACCTCTGTAATCATCATTTCTAAAATTCATCTCGACACAACTCTTCCTGCCAGTCTTCATGAATTCAAGGGAAATCGCATGTGGGTTGGTAATAACCAGGCACACTGGTCAGTGTCACAAGTACACAGTGATCCAAGCAGTAAGAAATGTGACCAACCAAGAAAGTTGCTCCTGATGGCTATTTATCTGTATCTCTCATAACCAGGAGAACGGTCAGACACATTGAAGATAGGTGACTCTGGAATGGCCAATCAGAACTCCATGAGAAAGAACAGAAGAATATCCATGAATACAGTGAGGGCTACAGAAGGAGTAACTCAGCTACAAGAGTCCCCTCTGTTACATGCCATGGGCTAGAAATGATGGTGGAAGCAAGCAGCAAACACCCAGAGCTAGACTCTATTCCCCCTCACAGCTGACCTTCCATCAGCTCACCAGATTTATATTACTCTACACAGGCAGAACAGAGCAGATTAAAGAAATTACCCCAAAATCCACTCAAAAGTTAATCAGCTGTCAGCGTATGTTTCTCCTTCACAAGGGAAGACAAAATTATTATTTTGCCTCCAAAATGCATAAGATATTTTTAAATTAACAATCAAGTGGATGGAACATCATCAATACATGACATAGGAAAGTATAGAAATGTCACAATGAATCCCATTAATTCATATGATTAATATGTGTTAATAGAGTTTTTAAAAATTAAGTACTGAGTTTATAAATGAATTTTCCCTTGAACACAGCATGTTCTTTATTTTAAGAAAGACCTGGGTGGTAGGTAAGCTCTAAACAAAACAAGCCAGAAAGCACACAAAATCAGTTTGTAGACTCAAGAAAGAGATGTTATCTAGACAAAGACAACCAAGACTGTAAGTTAAAACCACAAGTCAGTACATACTTTAGCTTATAAATGAGAACTAATTTAATAAATGAATGTAAATATTTTCAAAGACCAAAAGCTATAAACACCCACCTGGAATAAACCAACTCCACTGATTTGTGAATAAATAACAAAGTAAACAGTCAGTTCAGGTTGACTGGCAGCACTAGATCAGGTTATCAGGTAGTGATCAAACTTAAAGAGATCCTGGTACTGGGGGAGACAGAAGACAAGGGCCAATGCCGCCTGACAACGTCCAATGTTTGCCCTCACACTGAATGCTCATTTGCAGTAAATACAATCTGCTCTTAAAACATGCCTTGTTTCTGGGCCCTAGAAGTGTCTTATAAACATTAAACTTATTCATTCATCTTAACAGAGATACAGGAAGCAGGCACTCGTTGCATTTCTGTATTTGTGCTAAGTATGGAAACTGATTTTCAGTTTGACCCCCAAAGAGCAATTCCCTGGCCTACAGCTCCCTGGTTCCCTAATCTCTGTACTGCTATGCAACTAAATTTCTGTGGAGCACACAGGGCAATGGGAATGCCTATGAACAGGACTGGTCTACATGCACACCACCACCACCCACGGCACAATGGGGCACAATCCAGGCATTAACTGCACCTCACGCAGTGCCTTGGAAAAAGGTGAGGCTGGGTCTGGAAGGTGGATTTAGAAACAGGGGCCACATATTTTCCCTGAGTCCCAGCAGGCAGGAAACTGGCAAGGCAGAGTGCTCTTCTCATGGGCAGTGAATCCTTCCAGCACCTGCTCCACCCCACTATGACATATATCCTGTGACATTCAATAGCTGTCTAGAATTTGAAACAATGGCCGATAGGCGGGGCTTATGTAAGCGTGTTTTTCTCCAGTGCCTTTTAGATGATTCACAATCAAGTACCTAGAAGTGCATAGAGTAAGGATTTCCTTAAAAGCTACTAGCACATAATCTGCACCAGGCCCTAAACAACACTTTGTGGGTGCGTGCTTGTGTGCATAATCCTGTGGAACATTCACAGCACTCCTTGGGATAGATACCATCAGCTCCATGTTTTACACACAAGGCAACCCTTACTCAGCTTCTCAGTGCAGATGCAGAATCAGGTCTGTCTGACCCCATCCACCCCAATCCCAGTACAGCAAGATCCCCAGAAGCAATTTCCAAGGATTTTGTCTTTAAAGTTCTACTAAGGAAAAGGTAAACACTGACACCAGAAATTAACTCTTTGGAGGGCATTCAGGAGCCGTAGACATCACCAAAAGCAGACTTATTATCTGAAAGCCTGACTTATTTTCTGGACTCAAAAGAAAGATTTCTCTCCCTACCCTTCCAAAAAAGTTCCCCAGAACGAGAATGCACTACCCCAAACTAAAAGTGAGGGCGCTGCTGAGCAGGATGGTGCAAGAGAAGCCTTTATTGCATGGTGAATGGTGCAAGAGAAGCCTTTATTGCATTCAGTAGAGGGAAGGTGTCTTCAATTTCATTCTAGTAAAGAGATCCTTCCCACTAAAGGATACTTTAAAGTCCTCCACGGCCACTGCACACTGCCCAATAAATACATGGAACAAAGGCTCGGATGTGGAATGATAAATCAAGGCCAATAATGGAAACACCAAAGTGTGAAGTCAGAGGGATTCCGACAGCAGGGGTGCTGGGAATGTGGAGCACTGGAGAACACTGCCCTCCTCAAGAGTTCCCACTGGGAAACGTCAAAAGCATCACATGATACTGAACACAAAACAAAATGGGTCTGTGGGTTAATTTCAGCCCACAAGCATTTTATAATCCCTGGTTAGGGAGGGACGTGGGGCCAGATGGACACAGCCAATCCTGCTTGTTAGACAGAAACCCCCACAAAGGTCATACCCATAATGACCTTCAAGCATTTATTGGGCCAAAGATCAACATACAAATTAGAGGTTTCAAAGAATGCCTGTGGAAAAGATGTGACAGGTCAGATACACTGGAACAGGACCCTTCCACACTCTGGCTGAGGGCTTTCTCTGATCCTCAGTGAGGAGGAGCCAGAAGGAGATGGCAGTGCAGCAATCCAGTAGAACTGCCATGCAGGTGTTTAACAAGCTCAAAACGGGGGCTGGAGCGGTGGCTCGGCGGTTAGGGCACTTGCCCAGCAGGTGCGAGTATGTGAGTTCAAACCCCAGCACCACATACGCAAGGAAGTCTCTGGGAGCAACAAAAGCCATGTGAAAAACTCAATAAAACTGATTTCTCTCTCTCTCTCTCTCTCTCTCTCTCTCTCTTTCTCTCTCTCTCCCTCTCCCATCTCCATCCCCCCCAAATCTCTCTATCACTGTCCTCTTTAAAAAAAAAAAAAAAAAAGCTGAAAATGTTTCCCTCCAGAGTTAAGTGTCAGTCTTTGACAATGAATCCTTCCTAAAGTCCAATGTCAAAGAAGGGACTTTTCCAGGTGTTGTTATGTGCTCCTTTGCCTGGGTGGACCCTAAGTGACTGTTAGATAATATGGAGGTGCTCACATTCAGAGTCCCTCCTATAGAAGGTATTTGGGCACTGCAGGCCTATATTAGAGTCAGTGCACCTTTTATAAGAAGCAAATTATTCATTTTAGAGAAACTTGAACTCATTATCTAAGTATTCATGACCAAAATCCCTATAATTGTTAGTTAGATAGGCAAACTAAATGTTTAGAGCATTAAAATAGTCACTGGTGATTGACTTTTAAATCAGTTCTCATTTCTGACGTCTCTCCCTGCTTAAAACTACCCTGTCCCTACCCACCATGTAAATGGCTGCTGTTCTTTTCTGAGTATTAGACACACCCCAAAATATCACTACACAGTAAAAATGAGTTCCAGATTTAAAAAACGAAATCTTGCAATTGATGCAGGAGGTCAAGAAATTAACTAAGCAGCAGCGTTCCAATCACAGCAAAGCCCTGACAAAGTAAACCCGGGTCACAGGGTCCGTCATGGAAGAGGGTATCAACATCGATGGAGCCACACCTGGCAATTGGAAACACTGTGATGTCTTCAGATAATTTAGCAAAAATGACTTTCTTTTGGAATTGTGCTGAGAAAGTCAATGTGGCATGGAAGATGTTAATCGTGCTTTCAAAACAGCCAAAGTACACACAGAGTACTTGATTCATTCTTGGTTCTAAGAACTAGCACACAGGTGCCACTGAACCCCAACACTGATCCATTCAGGATGAAAGAAAAGGTCTTTAGAATATATGTTGTTGTTTTTAAAGACGAGTACCAATTGAAACTTTTTTTTTTAAAGAGAGAAACAACTTTATTTACTTTTTCACATGGCTTTTGCTGCTCCAACACTTAGTTGTGTACGTGGTGCTGGGGTTTGAACCCGGGTCCTCGTGCTTGCCAGGCAAGCGCCGAAACCGCTGAGCCACTGCTCCAGCCCCAATTGAAACTTTTTGAAAGATACATACTATTTAAAATTTCTAGCTCCCATTTTAACTGGAATAACTTAAAATTGCCTTGTCTCCAACCGTAAGAAAAAAGGAAGCACCTGGAACTTGTCTCCAGCCTAACGGCTGATGGGCAGCTGATTTTATCACTTTCAAGACTAGTTTGATTCCCTGCATTAGCAATGAGTGTTTGCAGACATTAACAAGGCCTTTAGCCTTTCGGTTTCATTTTCTCCTCCTAATAATACAAAAATTGTAACCTGACCTTTGTCACAGCATTTTTAAAAGCTCTTCAGAGAATACATTTGGGCTTTTGTCTACTCTTAATAGACTACACCAAAGCCATTCCTTTTCTGTATTTTTTTCTACGTGTTTTTCCAACTTGCAAAGTTCCCAAATGCAACTTTAATCAGACCAGATATGACTGAGTATACCACAAGGATATCTGCACTTGGCCAGCCATTAGCATCAGCCAAAGTGCTTGTTAGAACTCTGTCATTGTGGCCTCTTCCCCAGAGATTCAGTCAGCCTTGGGCCTAAGAATCTGTATTTTTCAAAATTCCCGATTCATTTCATCTGGAATACATTCTTTCTTACCATTTCATATTTTTTGAAGCACCTGTTCTCAGGACTTGATAAATCCCCAATCTAAGGACTCAGACAAAGGAAGCATCTGCAGTTAGGTGAAACAAGAAGTATCAAAATTCAGTAAGAATTAATTCTCCAAAGGCCAGAGAGGTGGCTCAGGGTAGAGTGTTTGCCTGGCATGCACAAGGAGCCAAGTTCGATCCTCAGCAACATATACACAACTAAGTGGAGGGGAAAAAAGACCAGATGAAAAAACAAAAGATTAACTCTCTCTCTCTCAGAAAAACAAAAAACAAAAGTATAATCCTCTAACAGTTATAACCTAAGTCCCTACATTGTACCCAGGCCAAACTCCAACCTATTTACCACTACAGGTGTTGAGTAGAAAGATATCCCTAACATTTATTAAAACTGCACTCCCAAAATGATGATGGCTCACACCAAGTTCAATAACACAAGACTTCAGCCTAAGCTTTCTAGGCTTGTGTTACATGGGTGAGGCACACAAATAAGAGTTATTTCTTAATAAGCCATAACCAGAACTGATTTACAGATAATTATATTGAGCAGTGCACAGACTTGTTGTGGATCTCCAGACAGTCCATTTGAGCTTTGAATGCTTATTAAACTGTGTAATGGCTTCTAATTTAGCTATACCAATGAGGAACCATGATGGAATTCACTTGAGAAAAGTATTCATGATGAACTCAGCATAGTTTTTGCTCGAACAACGTCCACTAAGTCATTCCAACTGGATGTGATGCTGTACTCTTTAGATCCCAAGCTAAAGACCCTCAGAAGATAAGTTCAATCCACCAAGTGGTGAGCAGCACCAAACCAAAGTGAACCTCACTGAGATAACACAGGTATGTTCTTGAAAAAGGAAGTGTGTCAACCTTGTGCCAGTGACTATAATGGGCACCTCCCTGGGCCTCAAGGCTCAGCCACATTCCTCTTCCTGCTGAAATTCTAACTCACCAACCATGTTCCCCTCTGGGGTCTTTGTACTTCCCTTTCCCCTTCTTTATCCCCACAGACAACTTCAATTTACTCCCTCTCTTCCTTCAGATCTATGGTTCAAAAAGCATCTCCTTAGAGTGATCCTCCCTGACCATCTGATCTGAACAGAACAGCATATACACCACCCCCATCTCAGTTCCCTTACTCTGTCTTATCTTTTCCATAGCACTTATCACCTGGCATATTAGGCTAATTTATCTAATTAGCTGTGCCTCCACCCATAGGTCAAGTTTTGAGTTCTGTGAGAATATATCAGTGTCATTAGTAAGTGTAAGCATACACACATAAGTGAATATATATATATATATATATATCCATTACATAATTTCATACTTAAAAACTGAGTGTGGATACAGGGACTGAAGGGTAGTCATTTAGAAGTATTGCTCATTCCAGTATATTTTATGTCAAACATAAATTCATAGAAGTGGCAATGGATTTTCTCCAAAGTAACATGAGAATTATGTTACCACTTACATACTGGTGGGAGTGCAAACTTGTACAGCCACTCTGGAAAGCAGTGTGGAGACTCCTCAAAAAACTAGGGACAGATACAACCCAGCTGTCCCACTCCTGGGTATTTTCCCAGAAGAGCTAGAATTGGCATACTACAAAGACAAAGACAAAGCTACATCAATATTTATAGCAGCTTGGAGCTGGAGCGGTAGCTCAGCAGTTACATGCTTGCCTGGCATGCACGAGGACACGAGTTCAAACCCCAGCACCACGTACACAACAAAGTCTTGGACCAATGAAAGCTGCATAAAAAACTAAATAAAGATTGTTTCTCTCTGTCTCTCTCTCTTTCACTGTCCCTCTCTCTTAAAAAAATTCTTATTTAAAAAAACATATTTATAGCAGCTCAATTTACAAAAGCTAAACTATGGAACCAACCAGATGTCAATTGCTGGATGAATGGATTCAAAAACTGTGATATATATATAAAGTTCTACTCTGCTATAAGAAGCAACAATATCATGGCTTTTGCAGCTAAATGGAAGAAAATAGAAAAACTCACACTGAGTGAAATGTTCCAAACACAGAGACTAAAGGGTTAAATGTTTTCTCTCATATGTGGAAGCTAGAGTAAAACCTCCGGCAGGATGAAAGTTAACTATGTTTAATTAATAAACTCATCAAAGGTGAAATTTAACATAAGCTGCAGGTACCATAACTATGGAGGTGGAAGAGAAAGTAGAGAGGGAGGAAGGGGAGAGAAAAAAAAGGGAGGTGGTCAATTTGGCTGGGTATACTCAACTCCCAGGAGAAACCAAACTATATTCAGGCAGGCAGAGAGATTCAGAAATTTCAATAATTAACACACATGTATGTGCTCATTTCTATCTACAGCATGGAGTATTACACAGGAGATATGAGATCAGTTAATGGATAAAGAAGGGGAAAGGGGAGATCCTGGCCTGGGGTCAGGCCTAACTTACTTTGTTAATATCTATGCATGCATAAATATGTAACAACAATTCCCTCCAATATGTAAGACTGTCAAGCAAAAAAAAAGTTACCACTTATAATATCTAAGGCAATCTCTGACATAAACAAAGGATATTTCTGCAACCCAGGACCACTTCCCCCTACCCCAGACCCTCATCCAGCTTCATGCAAGGGGTCATCCAGTACTGACTTGAGTTGCAGAGAAAACTCTCAGACACCAGGATGAAATCATGATGCTAAAAGCAAGTTGCAGGGGAGAAGAAGAGAAGAAATGGGTCTTTCTGCCTCCTATCTGCCACGGACATGGGGTTATTGAGGAAAATGTAGAAAAGGAGATGTCAATCTAACTAGCCTGGAAAACAGAAACCATGCTGTCCTCTTCACTGGAACAAAAAGAGCAGAGAGATAAGGAGGTGTGGGGAAAAAATTAAAGCAAAATGAAAATAGACGTTGGAGCAATTAATTTTTCTATCAAAAAATTAAATCATTTCTGTTTCACCCAAATCTCATTTCCACTGAGAATACCACGTATAATTTCAATGAAAAAAGAATGAAGTTTGAAAAATAAATTAAACAACTAGTTAGACTCCCTGTTTTGCAAGAACTTCTGATTTCAAAGGAGCATGCCAGCTAATAAGTGGGTGCCACATAAAGAGCACCACCTGTCTCTGAGCTGTTTTTGAGGTTCAGCAGTTAGTGCTTACAGCACTGAGCACTTGCTCAGAAGCACTGCAGCCGCTGTGTTCTGCTTGAATTAAATAGAGGTTTAGCATGAGCTACCTGCAACAGGCATCTTTAAAATCAGAAACCACCATAGGCTTCTGGGTTCCTTTGGTGTCACTTCCTGTCCTTATTTTTATGAGAATGGGCTTATAACAAAAACTTGTTGAAAAAGTACATTGCTCAGTAAAAATAATTGGTAAAAACATGAGTTTCAAAAAGTGAATTAATTTTGTTACCTATATCACCTAATTGTCACCTAATATCAGTCCCCAATATAACATATACAAATATTTTCCAGTTCCTTCTCCCTATGGTCACAAAAGTTAGAGTGCTGGCTTTAAAACAGAAGCAGAAGAAAATTTATTTAGAAATTCTAAAATGTTTTGGTCTTAGGATCCCTTTATATAAAGTATTAAAAAGTATACAGGACTCAAACAGTTTTGGGTTATGTGAATTGTATTAATATTTGCCAAATTGGAAATTTAAGTGTTAACACTTAAAAATATCTGTTAACTTCTGAAAAACAGCAATAACAAAAAACATTTTTATGAAAGGTAACTATATTTTCCAAAAAAAATACAAGACTTGAGATGCGCTCACTGCTTTACAATTTGCAAATCTATTTAATGTCTGACTTGAAGCCAGCTGCATTCTTACATCTGCTGTGCTTAATCCACTGCAACGTTGTTCTAGTTAAAGAATATAAATAAGATCATACCTCACACGCAGAGTAGTTAAAAAAGAGTATTTTAATGGCTTTGCTTTTTTAGTGAATTATGAATATTCTTCTTTGATACTATATCAAAACTCAACAAGTGGTAGTTTATTAACGTTAGTTGCAATGTGGAACATAAAAACTTTTCATATTTTTATACTCAAATTCATTAGTCTATATTATAATTTCAATAGATCCTTGACACATAGATGGTTTTCAACATCTTTTACTGGTCATTTTGAAAATATGTGTTCAGACAGGTGCAGCAGTGCATGCCTATAATCCCAGCCTACAATTGCAAGTTTGAGGACAGCCGTGGCAACTTAGCAAGACCCTGTCTCAGGAAAAAAAGGGGGCAGGGGTTGGGGTATAGCTTGGTGGTAGAATGCCTCTGGGTTCAATCCCCAGTACTGTTGAACAGAAAAACAAAAATATGTATTCACCAAGTCAAGAGTATCTTCCAAAGGTTGGCCCATTTCATTATACCATTTAAAAAATCACAACTGCTATTTAATATCAACAACGAACTCATGAAAAAAGATTTTAAGTATTAGGAAGTTGTCAAATTCACAGTGGTAGATATAAATCTTTCAAAATTTCAATTTTACTTTGAAGGCTGATTTTCTCATCAGCACCGAACATTTGCAACTGTTTTCCTTGAACTAACAGGTTCAATTCACTCATTTTAAGGAAAACATTTCCCAAGTTCCATAGCTACAGTTTGCTGTCAACTATTACAAAGTAAAAACAGTGCTCACACATAAAATGGTGAGCTCAGGGAAGAACTTACTTGCACAAGCACTTTCCTTGAGATAGGACAGTATTTCAGTAGGTAGCAGAAGTGCTTTAGGCATCTTTCCTATTTGTCACAATGAATAAAAAGATATGTCATCAAAGCTTGAGTTTTAATAACATCAATAATGTTTACTGCTTGATCAAAGACATTAAGTCAAACTAGCTTCCCCCTCCTACAACTGTGTGGCAATAAAGAATATACCGACAACTGTGTAGTTTGGAGTCTGATTCATGCTAAGGTGCCTGAAGTTTTTACCCTTTTTTTTGCACCACCAGGGCAAATGTCAGTATAGTTAAAAGGGTAAATAATATTTAAGTATTATTAGGAAAAGTTTTGAGTTGCAGAACTGAAAAACATCTCCAGAACTCTCAAACTCAATTTTAAAAATTCTCAACAAAACTACTACTTAGTTTTCATCAATATCATAAGAGAAGTAGGTAGGGAGATTTATATCACCTAGTCTATAGATTTCTGCTACAGCAGCATAAACGGACTAAGACATTTCTCTAGGTAGGTGGGAGGCCTGGAAGGATATTGGACCTTCACTCTGCCATCTGAGCTTGGGTCTTGGCTATGGTGATTACTCTCTAGGAAATGATAAAAAGTCAGTGTCTCTGGGCCTGACTCACCATTTGCATGCTGAGAATTACAGTAGCCTCAGAAGTTTATTGTGGGAAGCAAATGAAATAAGGTGTGGCATGGCGGGAACACACAGAGGTACTCCATTGCTAGGGTAAGAGGCCATCCTCCTAGCAGGAAGAAAATAAAACAAGGGCAGCGGTCGCTGTTTGCTAACTCACAGGGTAGTACCATGTCTGGTCCTCCGAAGGCCTTCAGTAAGTAAGCTGGATATGGAGAAGAGAAGCAAGTAAACTATGACAGGGGACAATTAGTCTCACTTCTTCCAAAACATCATTTTGTCCTTTTTTTTTCTTTTAAGAGAGAGGGAGAAAATGAGAGCAAGAAAAAGAGAATCAATTTCATTTATTATTTCATCTGGCCTTTGTTTCCCCAACACTTAGTTGTGTATGTGGTGCTAGGGTTTGAACTCGGGTCCTTGCGCATGCAGGCAAGCGCTCCAACTGTGAGCCACCACTCCAGCCCCTTATTTAGTCCTTTGCCAGTTCTTCTTCTTTTCCCCTTCCCTCAATTCCTTTTTTCTTTCTGTTTACCCTGACTTCAACCTGATAGTCATTTCTAATGGTTGCTACAAAAACCGCTCAGACCAGCAAGAACACTGAAGTGGTCACTCATTCCTCAGGCTAATGTATGGAAGGAAAAAAAACTTTTAATTAAAATTTTAAAAATTAAAATCAACAAGTTGTCATTGGGCTTGACACATGAGAAAAGAATGCTGTAAGTCAAATACCAGCAGGGATAACAATTTCCCCTTAAAAATGACATGTGTTCAAAGTGTCAGAAGGAGTGTGACATTGTGGGTTGTAGCTCTGAAGCAGTAACACATGCTTCATCTGCCTTCTTGGTCCAGGTGGCCACAATGACACAATGATTTAGCACAGAACAGAAGTTTTTTGTAAACCAGTGGCTTGACACAGGAAATGTGAGTGAAAAACTGAGGCAATGGTACAGAAAGAAAAAGAACAGAATCTTATTCTGCTGCATAATGCACTGCCGACGAGAGAATAAACAGTCACCAAAATTCAAGTGCCTTTCCACATTGTCCCCCAGAGAAATGCATCAGTTCTAAGCAATGTAATAAAAGTCCAGGAGAAGAAGAGCTGCTGAAGGTTTTAGCAAAAGCAAAATGTCTTTTTTTTTCTACATGAGTTTCATACAAATAAAAAAATCATTTTGTGAAAGTTCTGTTTTAGTTTGTTCTATGAGTTCTCCCCTTGCCCCCTGCCCCAGAAGTGCCCCAGAACACAATACCTTCATATGTGCTTTGGTAATGCCAGAGAAGAAACATGTGGTCTTCAAGACCTTTCTCTTACTCTCTTTAGAAAGATACTTCTATTATTAACTCTTTTGATGTACTCAATTAGCTTAGGAACCCATCTTAACGTTAAGACTTGCGAATGCAAAGCGTTATGTAATTGTTAGTAGGAGACATCTGCTTGTCGCTCACTGTGAGTGAAACTTCATCACAGAACAAAAGGAATTATCTCACTAACCTCTGCCTACTTGCAGTTTTTGACTCACAGCTTAGCATTTATTTAGCACTTTTAAAAATCTTTCTTAAGTACTTCAGACATCTCAATTTTTAACTTACCTTTTCATAGTACATAAATATTGAAAAGTAAGAATAAAATGGCCAAGCGTGGTGGTGCATTCCTGTACTTCCAGCTACTCAGGAGGCTAAAGCAGGAGGATTATAAATTCAAGGCTATCCTTGGCAACCTAGTGAGACCCCCTCTCAAAATATAAAGGGATAAGGATGTAGTTCAGTAATAAAGCGTCCCTGCATCCCTGGATTCAATCTCAGCACCTCAAAAGGAAAAGAAAGAAAGAGAGAGAGAGAAAAGGAAAAAAATTCTCCAGCTTAAATGATTGATTAATTTGGTACTGGGGATTGAACCCAGAGGCACTTCACCACTGAGCCACATTCCCAGGCCTTTTTATTTTTTATTTTGAGACAGAGTCTTGCTAAGTTGCTTAGGGCCTCATTGAATTGCTAATCCTGAACTTGTGCTCCTCCTGGCCTCAGCCTCCTGAGTTTCTGGTATTATAGGCATGTGTTACAACACCTGGCTCCAGCTTAATTTATAAAGGAGACAAGGTAACATGTATTCAACGTTAAAGCATCATTTTTTTTGTTTTTGTTTGCTGATATTGTTTTTAATGCCAGACAGGTAATATGGCAATGTCATAACAAGGTTTAGAGGGAGGTACATCTCACGCAACAGCAACACCCAATCATCACGCTTATGCACCAAAAAGGACCTAAAAAAACATTTTTATGTTATCCAGGCAACCCAGACTCTGGTTTTATCTAAGAAACAGATATCCTATTGTCAAGTATATCTAAAAGGAACAAGGGATTGAAGAAAGGGAGGGGAAGGGGAAATACTGGGAACAGGGTTAACACAAGGTACACTCCAAGCTTTTATAATTATGTCAATGTATATTATATTGTCATGTATATTTTTAAAAGGGGGTGGGAGGAAAGAGGGGAAGGAGAAAACTGGAGACTGAATTAGAACAAGTTAAACTGCATGCTTTTATAATTATGTCATTATATAATCTTATGTCATATATACCTAAAAAATAACCAATTAAAAAAAAGATTATTGGCACTGGAGTGGTGGCTGAGTGGTGGCTCAGCGGTTGCAGTGCTTGCCTGGCATGCACGAGTACCCAAGTTCAAACCCCAGCACCACATACACAATAAAGTGTCAGAACAACAAAAGTCACATGAAAAATAAAATAAAATTGATTCTCTCTTTCTCGCTCTTTCTCACTATCCCTCTCCCTTTAAAAAAAAAAGACTACTGATAAAATTTTCTTAAAAGGTGGTTTTATTTATTTTTCTAAGAGAGAGAGAGAGAAAGAGTGAGTCAATTTTATTTAGATTTTTTAACTGGTTTTTGTTTTCCTGACACAATTGTGTGGCAGTGCTGGGGTTCAAACCTCACACTTGCATGGTGAAGGCCTCACTGCTGAGCCACTTCTCCAGCCCCCAACATTGTTATTTTACTTTTTACTTCCTTATTAATAAAAATTTCAAACATATACAAAATTAGACAACACAGTATAATATAGACCCACATGCAATGTGTAATGAAACTCATATCCCATCTCTTCTGCCCACTTCAGGATTATTCTGGAGCAAATCCCCAATGTCATTATCATTTCATCAGTAAATATTTCAAAATGTATTTCTAATAGATATTCCTTTTGTTTTAAACAACCACAGTACCA
Source organism: Aplodontia rufa (assembly GCA_004027875.1). Taxonomy (NCBI): domain Eukaryota; kingdom Metazoa; phylum Chordata; class Mammalia; order Rodentia; family Aplodontiidae; genus Aplodontia; species Aplodontia rufa. The sequence goes on along the minus strand of PVKS010000808.1, from coordinate 2,580 downwards.
CAATCATGCCTAAATAACATTAATCATTCCTTACACTCAGCATGCATCCAACCAATGTTCCTACTTCTTCACCTGTGTCCTCTTATTGTCACTGTTCCTTTTACACTTTGTGTTTGAGGTGGAGTAAGAAAGTATGTTCCACACTGAACAACTGGTCAATGTGTCTCTCTTATTATTTTGGTTCTTTCTCCTCCTCTTTTATTTTTTCTTCCAATGTGCTGCCCAAAACACCAAGCTTCCTGTAAAAATTTCCTTCACTCTGGATTTTGCTGATTACATCCCCTGGTGTCACTTAGAATGTCTGCTGTCCCCTCCTTCCTTTCAGCTGGAGGTTGGATCAGGAAGCCTGACCAGACTCAAGCCTGATTTTCGGCAAGACTCTCTCACTGAAGGTGCAGTATGTTTCCATTAGGAGGTATATCCTGTCTGCCCCTCCCTCTGTGAGCCAGCCTTCTAATTATGAGGTACCCCGAGTCCAGACAAAACTCACTTATACAAGCTACCAAATTGTAAAATCTTACAATGTGTTTTTTCCACATTTTTCATTGGTGCATTACTCTTCTACATAACGATGGGATTTGTTGTTATATATTCATACATGCATACAATATAACAATATAATGTCCTTCCCCAACAATTACCCCCTCCCACCTCCTCTCACTCCCCTGATTCATTTCTTCTACTGATCTCCTTTAAAAAAAAATTCCCATTTTCACTGATTGTGTAGGAACTATTTAATATCTTAGAGGTGCATAATATACTGTTTTTATCCCCTCCTTTTCCCTTTCTCTTATCCCTGCCATCCTTCCTCCCTTCTTCCCTTGTCTTTCCTTTACTAAACTTCCTTTAGCTCATCTATTAATTTGTATTTGATCTTATCCTTCTCTCTCCATTTCTGTCATTTTATTCTAGCTTCTACAAATGAGAAAAAAAAAACATTCAACTTTTGAGTTTCTGAGTTTGGCTAATTTCACTTAGCATAATATTCTTCATTTCTATCCATTTACTGGCAAATGCCATAATTTCATTCTTTCTAATATCAGAGTAGAACTCCATAGGATTTTATTTCATTCTTTCTAATATCTGAGTAGAACTCCATAGGAATATATATATAAAAATCTTAATCCATTCACCTAATGATAGGTATCTGGGTTGATTCCATAATTTAGCTATTGTGAATTTTACACTGTATTTCTTTTCTTTTTTTAAAAGAAAGAGGGACAGTGAGAGAGAAAGAAAGACAGAATCAATTTTATTTAGTTTTTCATGTGGTTTTTGTTGCTCTGACACTTCATTGTGTACGTGGTGCGGGGTTCAAACTCGAGTCCTCGTGCATGTCAGGCAAGTGTTGTGACCGCTGAGCCACCGCTCCAGCCCTTACATTCTATTTCTTAATAGCATGACAACTCAACATCTTTTTCACTTGTTCTCAAATGAAGGGCTATCATACTTTTATTTCTTTCTGTTTCTCTTCCAATTACAACAGTTATAAATTTCGTTTAATGCATTTTCTTCAGTCTCCTTTTATTTCAACTTTTTTTTTTTGCCACTCTGCTCTTAAAAAGTAAAAACCAGTTCAACATAGTGACAATTATAGACACATCCACAAAGATAGAGTCCAAAGGCCCCATTGAAAACCCAGGTCTGATCGTGCTGAGTGAAATAAGCCAGACACAGAAAGTCAAAGGTCAAATGTTTTCTCTTGTATTCAGAAGCTAAAGAGAAATCAGAATTTTTTTTTAAAGGGGAGAGCTCATGAAAATAGGAAAGAGAATAGCAAAGTAGAAGGGGAAGGAGGGGAGCAGAAGGGATAGGAAAGTGGAGGAACAGCAGAATTAAATTCACCAAACTATGTCATTGCATTGTGAATTCCTCTTTATGTGTAACTACAATGCATAATTTAAAAAATAAATCAATAAAAGGAAGACCAATAGAGTAGAGGAAGGGAATCAGGAGGAGGAAGGAGGGAAAGGGATAATACTGGGACTGAAATGTAGCAAATTAAGTTATATGCATTTATGAAAAGGTCAAAATCAGGGGCTGGTGCAGTGGCTCAGCAGTGGGAGAACTTGCCTGGCATGTGCAAGGACCTGGATTCAAACCCCAGCACCAAAGACACTACTAAGTGTCAGCAAAACAAATGCCAGAATAAAAAACAAATAAAATTGATGCTATCTTTCTATCACTCTCTCCCTCTCTCTTTAAAATAAAAAGAAAAAAGAAAATGTCAACATGAACCCTTAAATTATGTATAACTGAAGGCATTAATTAAAAATAAATTTAAAAAAATTTTTAAAACCCAGATCTACTTCATTGCTATCATAAATCTCTTTGATTAGATTGCAGATCCCACTGTTAACTCCAGAAAGTCAGAAAGGAATAAAGATTGACATTAAACTGATTTGTCAAAATAACAAATCATTCTCCTTTTGCCTTAGTACTTAAAGGAATTCTGCATCATCAGAGAGTGATAACAGATTTCTCAAGATGAACAATACTAACAAGTTTCTGATCCAGGCTTGGACTCCGTGAGAAACTTTCACAAAGTAATGCTTGTCAGAGTTTTTCTTGGTCTTTCTT